>JAQGCA010002204.1:0-14553 GCA_034698945.1 Protaphorura quadriocellata | reverse complement strand
TCCGATTCCGATTATTTTAGGATTTCGATTCCGATTCTAATTCCGATTCCGATTATCATAAAAATTTCGATTATTTTTCGATTCCGATTCTAGTTCCGATTCCGATTACCATACCTGATCGCTAGCCACGAAATTTTTGCGTTAGTTTCAAAACTTAATTTTATCGAAATTCGAGGCGCTCTAAACGGGGTTGTCCTCCTTGTGGTCTTCGTAATTGCACTTAATGAATAGCCAAATCAGTTTGGTATTAAAACGCGACAATAATATTATGATGATGACTTTCCATGCACAATTCAGCTATTTATTTAGACCTTCAGGAATATTTGATACTGAAATTATTCAGGGTTTGGAAACTTTATTCTTTCACAGCGAACGGAGAGGGAAATCAAACGTTTGCACCAGGATATCGATCGGGAATATCAAGCTCAATCGCAACTCAAGGCGTGGGAAGCTTCGCAGGCTAACAAGGTTCGTTAAACCTTAAGACAATACTCCTTTCAGAGTAGAAGTTTTTAAGATGTGCATAATGTGGCTGTACAAATGAACTCTTAGTTTCTAGTATCAGTATTAATTCCACGCAACATGATTTCAAATAAAGAATGACTGAATTCGGACTTAAGCTTAAATCAGTGATAATTAGAAATCAATCTCGCCGCGAAAATTCTACCCTCCTAATAGTAGCTCAAAAATTACTTATGAGAACTGACCTCCCCGATGCCTTTAGCCTCAGGCACATATTGTAACAAAGTATCCTACCAATAAGAGTAGGATACCAGTGGCCCAAGACGCGTAAATATCCCTAAGTTTCTTAAATTGTCAAATCAAGCACAGATTATTAGAATTTGGATGCCATTTTGACGCCACAATTCCCGCTCGCCACATCTAAGACACTGTTTAAAATTGACTAAATTCCTTTGTTGAATTTGAATTCAGGACCAGCCTTATTATTCTTATCGGTCCCACCTACTTGGTTTGGGCCTAAGCGGTGGGGACTCAACTCTGGCACGAGCTCTTGCAGGTCGTTCACCCTCTGCCTCTTCGGCCCTCGCCTCTTTGGGCCTTAGCAGGGATCCTTTGACAATGACAACTTCCACTTCCCTTTCCAAAGAAAGTTTATCATCTGATCCTCTTCGAAGGCTTGGACTCACCCCTTCACGTTCACGTGACCTCATCTCCGGACTCACGGATACCGGTCGAAATACGCCGACCTCAGCTCTCTTGCACAGAATCTCCTCCTCGGAACGAGAGAAAGACTCCGAGTCTCTTTTGCTCAGGAAAGAAATCTTAAGTCGTTCCCTCATTAATCGAGATCTCCTCAAGGAAGAGATGGACGAGAAACAGGATAACATTATGAGTCGTCTGAGTGGATTGTCTTCCACTGGGGTATCCACCTTGGGCACTGGCACAGGATTGTCAGGAGTGTCTTCGGGAATTCTAAATAGGACCGTTCCGACCGCCACCGGTGAACCCCGCCTCAAACTCCTGACAATCAATCCGTCTGAGTTTTTGCGCTACAAAATTGAGCGCCCTTCCTCAGCCGCTTCTGATGTACCAGGTCAAGTTGGGGCCGCTTTGGGTCCTTCTATGCTCCACGGTCATTCTGGCATTTTAAGGGTGCATCTTCTCGCCGGGCGTGCTCTGCGAAGTACGGTCAGGGCAACTGACTCTTCAGTTCGAACTCGGGACTTGTACTGTGTGCTTGAGTGTGATCGTGTTCACAAGG
The DNA here is from genome assembly GCA_034698945.1 of Protaphorura quadriocellata. Taxonomy (NCBI): domain Eukaryota; kingdom Metazoa; phylum Arthropoda; class Collembola; order Poduromorpha; family Onychiuridae; genus Protaphorura; species Protaphorura quadriocellata. Next base: position 12,830 of record JAQGCA010002204.1, on the reverse strand, counting down.
TAATCCCAGTCCTGAGATTTTAATTTACAAGGGGGCTCATAACCGTTAACTTGACTGTCCTGTGTAGGCGAACCTGGGAATTCTCAAAATAAAAGTGAGCAAAGCACAGTTTTTATACACATTTTATTTTGGAAATTGCGCAGGTTATGTCTTGCTAATCGTGCGCACGGCCAGTCGTACAAATATTTTAAGCCAGCAAATCTGCATAATAGTTGTGGGTATCCTAGTTTGAACGCCAGTGCGTCACATTGGAATACTAATACGATGCTAATGGGTCACTTGTATATTCTAGATAGTATTCTCTATACATTGCAAACCTCACTTTTTCTGGCAAACCCGGAATATAGAAACTGACAAATCGTTATGAACCACCCTATATTTAAAATGGTAAATTTTAGTGATGCTCGTGAAAAATTAATGAACTTTTTACAACGTTTTCCCTGAAGGCTCGTACTGTGGTTTGCACGGGCGATCAAAACTTTGACTGGGATGAGATTTTTGAGTTGGACTTGGTGAGCAACAAAGAATTGGATTTCCTAATCTATTCCTGGGACCCGCAACTCCGACATCGGCTATGCTACAAGGGTTCAGTCAACTTGACACAAATTCTGAGTGACATTAACCCGAACTCGGCCTTTCATCATTTAGCAATCAAAGTGGAGCCAAGGGGAACACTTTACGTCAAACTAAAGCACACTCCACCCCAAGAAGCATTCAAAAGGGAAAAGAAGAAGATTGGACTTTTTGGTGGCGATGTGTCCAGCGTAGTAATGAGGGAAGACTCTGGGCTCAACGTTCCACTCATTGTCCAAAAGTGTATAGAAGAGATTGAACGTCGTGGATTAGATATCATTGGATTGTACAGGCTTTGTGGTTCTGCTTCAAAAAAGCAAACTTTGAGAGATGCTTTCGAGAGAAATCCAAGGACTGCAGACTTGTCTGCAGAAAATGTTCCTGACATCAATGTTATTGCAGGTATGGTTATATCAGTTGATTTAATTCTGTTGGATATTGTTTCACTCCGACTCTTTCATCCGTTCAAGAGAAATCATGCTCACGGTGAAGTGAAGACGTGAACTACTTGTACTTTTCTGAACTCATTCAGTTCAAGTCAGTCAGCCTTGAATTGAAATGCTCGTAATGTTAGATAAACTATTTATTATTATGTATTGATTATGTATTTATGAGTGTACCCACAATGATTGAGCATAAAGGAATCTTTCAACAACGATTTAATTTCAGCTATCATGAATGCAAGCCAAACAAAATATTATAACGTGAAGTGGAATTTGATAGTAGAGTAAAGAAAGGTGTAGTTGGTTAGGTTGTATTGTATACCCATTTATCAATGCTCAGTAAATGCTTCCTCAATGTAAGTGGAAAGACGGGGTCTAGATTCTAGCAATAAAAAGTTAACTATTGTTTCTAAACTAGTCTGCCAGTATGAGAAGTCGTACTTTAGAAATTGGTCCTAAGTGGACTCAAGAGCTTTCCATCCAATGAACTTTAGTCCAGCGATATTGTAAAAGTTTTTCACCGATGGTAGCATTAAGTATCCCCTCCACGTTCTTTCTCCTCATTTCATCTCTAACCTTCCTTGTCTTTGAGAAATGTTATTTCCTCATAGTTGCCAACTTGAGTGTTAATATAAGCGGCAAATGTCCATGTTTCGTAAAATAAATCTTACAAATATAATCAAATTCATTGAACACACGAATTGAACAGATGCAATTACAGGTGAAAATGACTTTCTCCGGTTTGAGAAATATTAAATTCTCTTGTTGTTGTTGTCAAGCTGAATGTTGACATTTAGCAGATATCTATATTTTAATACGCATTTTCTAGATTATGCAGATACCCTATTAATTATAAATACTCTTAAATTGTTTATCAAATGAAGTCACTCGGAATCAATTTACGCTTATGGATAAAGGACAAATCAATGTTTGTCAAATAAAATAAAATCCAATTCCTGCAAATAAATCTTAGGAAAATGATAAAATTGCTGAATACACATATATTGAATCTTGCGTCCTTGGTACTGTGAAAGTGACTTTCTCCAGCACTTTCTCCGGCACTTTCTCCGTTTCCCTTCCATCCGCATTGTGTTGGAGGCTTTTATCTCAAACTTCAAAATCAGTGAATCAAAAAGTGACAAATTGAATTGATCTTTTTGCTGGAAGCTATAAAAGTCTAAATGCTTCAAGTTTATAGAACCGTGTCTCTCATCGTTAATGTACTTTTTATTTTAGGTGTGTTGAAGGACTACTTACGAGAGTTGCCTGAACCTCTGTTGACGAAATGTCTGTACCAGATGTTGGTCGATGCACTCGGCGTATGTCTTCCCGATGACCCGGAAGGCAATGCTCGACTTCTCTTTTCCATCATTGAGTGCTTGCCAAAACCAAACCGGGTAAAACCTCCTTCATTTCTCTTCAACATTTTAAATCAATATGCGTCTCTTCCATGAATCTACTGCTGTCTCTCGGCTTGGTCCGCCTTTCCGTAACTTGCTTTGTGTCAAGAACAATGAGTCTGTACGAACAATAGCAGCGTACCGTTATCTATTTGTAACTCAAACATGCTTGAATTTGACTGATTGTGAACATCCAATTCAATTATATCATTGTTTTATGTTATTGTGGTCAGTACTTCGTGTAGGAAGAGCATCATTCTCATGATTTTCATTTTCTACAAAATTTTTCTCTAGTGCAAAATTTTTTTTTGAATCGATCCAGACATTCAGAATAGTCAAATAGTGTCCCGGGCGTTTATTTAAAAAATTATGGCTTGTATTCCAAATCTGGTATATTCTTTAAACTCTATCCACCTTAGTTGATTCTTTTTTATTACGGTCAAGAATTTCATTTTGCACTGTTGTCAACATTCGAGCCTGATTTTCCAGTAACACAGAGATAACAATACGAAAGTATATATCTTGAAAGCTTAACTAATACGTAATTTGTATAACTCTTTCGTAATGGAGAACGTAGTGGCTACATTCGAGACAGGTTCATATTTGAAGTGTTGTGCTACATAACCGCTTCATTATTATTCGAAGGAACTACGTAGTAGTATTTGGACTTTGTAGAGGAGTCAATAATTTTCTTTAAATTCAATTTTCTAGTGCACACTCCTTCTAATACTGGAACACCTGAGTCTGGTTTGCTCTTTGAGTGACCGAAATAAAATGGGGCCAACCCAATTAGCAACTTGTTTTGGCCCAATTCTTATGGTGTATTTTGACGAGACTCCGGATAGTCTTGACTTCCAACCTCCAATCAAAGTTCTCCAATATTTACTAGAGGTTTGGCCTGCAAAATCAGGTAAAAGTATTTCGAGAACAGCTACAGATCTCTACTTTACTGATATTAAATACTTCTAATTTGAATCAAATCCCTTTGCCTTACTTGAGTGTAGACGCATAGACTGAGGTGTCTATTTTTTTCTAATTAGTAAAGTTAAGTAAGGAATTTCAAACCTGCCTTGGCCTGGTTGAGTTCATAAAGGGATTTGATTGCACACTAATCAAATGAAAGTGGATAAATCAGATAGAGTTTGAATTCTATCTTCTTTATCCCCTGTTTTGTCTTACCAGAAAAGAGAACTCAAATGTAAACGAAATTTTGAACTCTAAAATTTTTTTGAATATAAATTAAGTTCAAATTCTTTGGATTTTGAAAAGTTGAAAAGCACTACTGAGTTCTCTTGAACTAAAAAGTGTCATATTTTAAATGGACTTTTACAATTGTACGTTACTGTTCCTACCAAACTGCCCGTAGGATAACCACATTGTCAGGGTTCAGCACAACCCAGACGGTACGGGACAGGCTTGCTTACCCAAGACCTGGACAGCTCTCGAAAACCTCATGCTGTGTGTAATAGTCCTGCAATTCTCGGACCCCATTGCAGCCGGAAACGGATGCACAGTCACAAAAATTAGCCGAAGTCAGATTTGTCAGTGGCATTTGATTTTACCGAATCATGAGAACGTGGTTATCACGGAACAGTTTTGTAGGAACAGAAGAGTATCTCAGAATTGCTCCGTTTTTGAATTTTGAGTTTACTAGAACGTGCGATTTTGGTCCATCAGTGACTATGTTGCAGACAGTTCGGGCAGCGGGAGCGGAAGCAGTCAGGAAGGGCCCTTCTCTATTGGGCAAAGGACGTCCATTCCCGCGTTCCAGCCCCGGTTCCGTTCTTTTATCCAAATCCCAGAGGACGACTGTTTCGGGCTCGAGAGCGGTTCCTGCCCTCCCATCGACCTGTCAACAGCAATCTCTCCGCTTAAGTCCTACAAAGCAGTCTCCTGGCTCTCTTAGCGAGTCCTCCCCATCCCCCACCTCTGCCCCTTACGCCAATAAATCACAAAATATCCATAGCACTGCCACTGCCATAACATCGTCCACGTCCTCAGGGGCCCTTACGCTCACTCCATCAACGACATCCAGCTCCCTCACTTCGGTCACAACTCCAAACTCCTTAACTCCAGTCAGTTCCACAGCCAAATCAATCACACCTGTAGCAACTACTTTCAATTCTAATTATTCTCTTACTTCCGAAATGTCTACAACTTCAGTCGTCATGTCCCCTTCGCCAACTCCTGGGAAAGTTGAGCTTTCTGAGTCTTACGCATCTCCAGATGATATATTTGCAACTGTATCTGTCAGGAGTCGTGTGACAGCCTTTCAAGGACAAGAACCCCCGAATGGGAACGTAGTTCCACCCTCGCCTTTCCCCGGGAGAAAATTCTCTGGGCCGGGTCATGTGGAGAGGTCACACTCCATGGAAGAGCGAGAAAAGCGTAGACTCCCAGCCCTTCCCCAACAACACTCATTACCCCAACAGCAGTATTCTGTCATAGGAAATGGAAACTCTTCAGGAGGTTTTGATGGTAGCGGTGTTCCTGGGACAGGAATGACCTCGTATATTCCTTCTTCAGTCGGAGCTCAATACTACTCAGATCCTGAGAATAATGTAAGACAATCAACGGGAGTCAAACAACCGTTTCCTCCACCGCCACCTCCGAAACCTGGTTCGGTGCAAAGAGAAAGAGACTTACGCGATGGCCGCCCGAGAGATGGTGATCTGACTGAGGTTAGTGACCTCGGTCCTTTGAACGGCTCAAGCTCTCCATTATGGATGACGCCGACGCATGGTCCAGAGAATGGACGTGCAACGCAACAGGAAGTCCTGGGACAGAAACCAACAACGACATCATCTAGTCCGGTGACTACATCTGGTGTTACATCAGCACCGCCTCCTGTCCCGCCACGATTGGACCGACGGCCCTCCCAACCGTCTCCGACATCATCGCCACCATCAATGCCACCACCAGTTCCTCCTAGACTTGGACGAGCTGCCCCTGTACGAACGCCCTCTCTCGATAGTAAGCATATATTTATTTAAGAAAGTCGCAGCAATCTCTTAAAGAAATCCCTCCTTGCGATTCGACCATATTCGGTGTAGTGCATTCTTAGGTCATCCTAATGACGGATTAAAAAATCAGACCCAAACAAACGGCAGTTATATCCAGAACCAACATCGGACCGAATCGCAAGAGGTTTAATATAGGTTTGCAACGATCACCTTTAAACTTTGACAAATAATTGTAGCCGCAGATTAAAATATGATTTACATTTAATTTCCAGGTCGCGAAGCATTTGATGTAGACTGTTATACAATCAAGGAAGAGAATGGTGAAGAGGATTTTCTGACATGAATTGATTGACTTGCTGTTATTTAAGACTGTTACAAGAAACTAACTAAACTACTAATTGGCATTAGCATTTTGGCAAGCAGATTATGAATATGATCTCTACTTCACTTTGACTAACTCCTTTGAAATTAAAAGAATTTCCTACAATCGCTGCTACCAAATGTCTTCACTTCTACCTCTACTATAAGTAAACTAAAAAAAAATATTTGATATTGTTTTATACGTAAACAACCCGGTATACTTTGTAATATAAGGACTTTCTAACAAACTGTACTACATTATATAGTGAAAAGTGGGAAATATTTGGCTATGGAACCGCTCTGGGAGAATGCTGCGGGAAATTAACTGGGGCAGTCGAACGAAGTTGAAATAAAAGTAAGAATTTTTTGACATGGTGAAAAAAATGTTCAAACACTGCCACGCCATAGGTTTTTAATACATACATAAGTAAATAATAATTCCTTCTGTCTCTACTAATCCAAATTCTCTGCTGAGCTGTTATTCGCCATCTTTATTGTTAAACTAAAAACTTTTCACAAAATAATGTTACAAGCTTGTAGTTTTTTCACATGTTGAAATTTTCGCTAACTTGAAGTTTGTTTATCCTCTCACTCGATTTGAGATTCCAATATTGGGGAAGCGTGTATCGTAAAAGCAAAACTGCGAGTCAGAAGGTAACGATTGTAATACAATATGGTTAATAATAGAATTTGACGTCTTGGAAGAATTGGAATGACATTTCTAATCATATTTGGTGAGTGGTGAATTGACCTGTTATAATTGAACTTAATCGAGAGGTTTCATCATTTTTGTAATTTTCTCCAAACATTTAAATCGGGTTTTTGCCAGCTATTGAAAACTAAAATATATGTCACGCAGTGGAGAAATCGGTGAAATATCCGCGGTGTCCGTATTTGAGACGGGTATATAAAACTTACTTTCTGACCGGTTCATGTCATCTTTGAATTACAAGTATTGATTATTTGTTTCTTTTTGAATATATTATGAATGACAAACCCTGTTCGTGCTTGACTTTCGAAGCAATAATGTCAACCTACCTGAGCTAACTGTGTAATCTTTCTGTTTTTAATGTCACGCTGAATAGTAGACATCCGCATTAGATTGCGATGATAACGTTGCGAAAACAGCAAGTAAAGCATATTATTGGAAAATAATTAGACGCAGAATTAGGGAGAAAGATCCGACAACTTTGGAGGAGCTATGCATTGCATTGCATAAAAAGATTTTTGATGTGACGTAGATATTGAGGTTAACTAAAATAAAATGATGGAATTCATACATACGTACATTGGTTCAACATATCATGGTTTGTTAATTAGTTCTGGAAGAAAGAACGCGTGTAGCTTTAGCTGTGCTGTTAACTAGAATTTATTACTACGTTTAACTTTAGAGACGTCATTTGTAAAAGAAGCAATGAAATTATTAGATTTACTCAAGCAAATGAACGAGTGAGTTGAAATACATATTAAGCTTGTAGAATTTAACTTGTCCACAATTTGTGGTGATTCGTAAATAAAAATGCATTACCAGAGATTGGATGTTGTATTATTAGATTTCCATCAGTTATCGAGTATTAAAAATTGTGCTAATAGTGTCTGCAGTTGAAATGCAAGGCAATGAACAAGGGTAGTAAAAACTCATAGGCATTTGTTAGGTCATGGAAGACAACTTGATTCATAAATGCAATGTAATATTAATGACAAAATGAACCGGATAGTTAATCGCGTTGTCATAAGTAGCATGCATTCTTGCCGCTCTAATACTTTCCACAAGCGTATTTCCGCAATGGGAAAAGTTTTATTGAATTGCGAAATAACCATATTGGACAAAACTGTTTAAAAATTTTGTAATTTCTTATGTGTATAATGGTGCACAAACAAATTATTCTAAACATGAGTTACATATTAATTAACATGGGGTATGTAAAGTAACAACAGCAAATAATTAATCAATACGTAGTAACAAATTAATGTAAGTTCGTGGAGCCGACCCAATCATACAACCCTGTAGAATATTCATTAGAATCCGATCTAAGGATTTTTGCTCGTTTTATAAACTGACTGTATGATGATGGCTGCTAATAAAACCTAGACAATTATCGACTCACAGACCTCTAGAAATATCAATCCCACAGTAGGTTTTGGTATTTAATAAGGTGCAGCTGACAAATGTGTTCTGCTGGTGTTTGTCATAAAATTAATAAAAGTCGATTCGATTGTGTTGTTACCATAATTATCCACTTTATTTCAATCTTTCATAACAGCTGATCTCCCTCAACGTTAGTTCATGTTCAATTAATGGAAGAGAAAGTTGTTCGATGATTTTCAAGTTGTGGTTGTGATGCGTATAGATGCCTGATTGACAGAAATCAAGTCATGTCAAAGGACACCGCATACACGTCACGGAAAAATAAACACCGTTGGAATTCGCTGGATTTTTTATGTTGTAGCCTCTGGTATCCTGGACAACTTTTGTGGAGATCCTTCCCCAAAAAGTGCAATCGTTCAGCCACGAGAAATACACAAGCATGCAAGTGCGATAACGTAGAGTGAAAGCCAAAGTGAAATTCACTACGCCAACGCACATGCCCAGTGCCCACCTGAAACGAGCATGACCTAACGTTGTACGGAAAATTAATTTAAGAGTGTCCCTTTATTGCATCGCCAAAAAGAATGAAGTTTCAAGTCTATGTAGGAAGTTTACCCGAAAAGTCCCAACCCGAAAAGTCAACCTTGGTGATGGTCACGAGATAAAGTCGGATATAAGAGCAAATCTTTTACGCCATGAATTCTCTACACTTGGAGTGGCACTGTTCGTGAAGTCACGCTCCAACAAGAAGTGTAAGAAATCGTCTTGACAAGATAATGGCTTCGATTGGCCAATGAAAATACGGAGAACAGTTTAACGTTTAAAAAGTAGGCCTACCGTAAATGACCGGTTGGAAGCCAGGTCTTTCACGTGCTTATTTCATTGATCCTAATAAAGAAAGTGGTAAAAATCTGTGTCCCACACCTTTCCGGAATAAATACAACCTTGGACTTCTAATGGGACATTTACCATCATTGGAAATCGTCCGCAACTTTCGTCCAGGTCAGCTGCTCCGTTGTTGTTTAAACTAATTTAATAATCCTTGAAACTGATGGATAATCCCGCCATACTATAGTATAGATTTTCACTGTTAACATAAACCATTCGAACAGCTCTTTGGACACTGACGAAACTAATTTATTAACGACGTAAATTGAATAAATACAATTCAACACTATACAGTACTTGAGGGAAATTATTAAAAAAGTTCACTGTACGTACTTTTAACGCTAAGAGTTTAACCCTGGTCTGTCAAATTCATAAAGCGCAAATAAAAGCCACTCGAAAGCAAAGTCAAATATACAATTACATTGTCCAATTTATTACACATACATATTTTCACATACCATAAATTGAATCACATTACTAAATCTAAACTTACATATATAAACGTACCAAAATGTTTATGGCTATTGATTCTAACAAAATACGTAGTATAAAATATTGATGCCTCTCATAAATTACAAAATGTAGTATTATTTAGCTAGTTAATATCTACCAGCTTACTGGACGGAGTTCGCACATCTACAGTTAGGTCATGAATATTTCCTAAAATATTAATTTCTCCTAAGCTAAAATTTCAATACAAAACTGAAGGCAATCACTTGATATTTCTCGGCATTTCTAAATCTTTGAATCAAGTCATGATCGCTCAATGGGTCTTTTAATAGCAGTCCTTTGTTTGTTTGTAGTTTTTTTTACAGTGTAGAAACCGGCGAAACAGAACACATTATTTTGTAAGTATAAAATGGATGATCGACTGATCAAAGTCTTGTCATATTGTAATTCGCATTAGTTAAACAAAGGCAAAAGGTGAAAGCAAATGCGGAGTGAGTTAATATACCGCCTCAGAATGCATTACAAAGTCTGAAACCAAATACAATGAAGTGGGAAATAAAAATTACTGAACATAGATATGAAACCATGAGATTTGAGCAACCACCAACTGAAAATATTTGAATTCGGGACTCTTCGGCTTTGAACGGGTCGGTTCCATCATCAAAAAACATCGGACATTGATCTCCTGCACAGAAATAAGATATTTCTTTTTACAGAAAAATTTCACAATTACGAGTGTCCAACAAAAGTCGTTCGAGAGGCAAGATTTCAACATAAGAAATCAAGTTTCATTACTACTCAAGTGGTTCAAAATTGCGTTTGATCCGTGAACGCACTGGTCTTTTACGGTTTAAGTCAACCTAAGGTTGAGAATTTAAAAAATATTGTTCATGAAATTATCAGTCTATGTATAAGTTATGTACACCTGAAATCAGAAATGAGTCTCAGAATATTCCTGAAATTAAAAATCAAAACCATTTCTTACTTTCTCGTTCGTATTCTTCCATGACTAAAGCTAGGGATGCGCCTTCAGTGTAATTCCAACTGTCCACATCTTGATTTAGGCCACAGAATGGACCAACCGAGAGAGACATGAGAACTCGGGTTAAATCAGATCTTTGATAAACCCAACACCTGTATCTGCTGAATGCATCCATTTCGTCATAAGTAATTAAATAAGACTTCAGATTTTCCTTCCAGTATCCGATGCACTTCATTTTGTAATCAGGGTCACCTATATAAAAATATTTGGCTTTAATCTGAACTTCATTAAAATATATGACAAAATAACAAAAGAACCACCAAAAACACCACACCACACACAACACAAGATCCACTACAAACAACATTACAAAATATTTACGAATATCCACGCGATACGAAACCCATTGCAGGGATAAGAGTCAAAATTATTCGTTCAACCAAACTCAAGCTGAGGGTTAAAGCCCGTCGTAGCAACTTATCCTGCATTTTACACAATGTTTTCGGAATAAGTCGTAACGCATTAGTTTGACCAGAGTCAAACAATTTTTAGGTTTAATTAGCAACCAAACCCCGTGTTAACAATTTTCAAATCATTCAACAACACCAAAAGCGGAATGAACTGACACCACAAATGTGTTTGAATGAAATTATGCATTACTGTAAATGTCGAAAGGTCGACCGATGTAATCAATCGATAGACAGTAATTCTCATCAACAGTGATTTCCTTTTGATCTTTATCGCAAACAGAAAAATCGGATATATTTGTTTTGCAATACAGTCCCGGCCTAGGAGATTGCGTGATTCCGCCCAAAATTCGAGTCTCAAAAGGAGCATCCCCCTTCTGTGTGAAATTGAACTTCCCAGCAACTGGACAACGGATTGGTACTGGGTTCTTAGCTATTGATAAGATAATTCGATTAAAATAATTGTCCGTTATTATGTAGGAATTATATCCAGGTTAGTATCATTTGATTTAGGTTCAGGAATACGGATCAGGATAAGGTGAATAAACATCGAAAGCTTTCACCAAAGCTTGCAAGCACCCGAATCCACTATCATGGGAAGTGATGTGCAATGATAGGCCGTTTATAATTAATACCATACCATAGTTATATCTCCCAGTATACTACATCGTATGGCTAACGGAATTTACAAGATGAGACTATATGAAAACTTTCATGATACTTTAGCCGGATGTTGAAGTGACCTCTTCACCTGTCATGTAATGTGAAAATTTTGTCCACTTCCTTTTTAACATTAAACGCCGAAACGTTTAATTCAAGCCCTAAATGTCTACGAATATCAGTAATTCCAAGTCATGTTGTTGTAATGGCTCCAACCAAAGCTTACATTATACCATCGTTGAAATTAAAGTAAAAAATTGCATCTAACAATTGTACTATAAATCCGTAAAAAGTGGAATATGTTGATTTGTGTTTACTGTAGATATCCAATGGTCTTCCCAAATAATCGAGGCAGATATTGTACTCCACATCAATTGTGATTTCTCCATTAATTGGACCGCATGAGCGGAATGCAGAAATGTTGAGTGAACACGAAAGCCTTGGCCGCGGAGAGTCAGTAATTCCGCCCAAAATACGAGTCTCGAATGGAATACTGCCTTGTTGTTCGAAAGTGTAGAAACCGGTTATGGGACAGGGGAGCACTTCGGGATCTCTAGCTATGATGTTAAATGGTTATTGATTAGGCAACTTCCTACTAGATACTTCTGCAAATAATTCGGAAATTCGAAATGATGTCGACATAACAAACTCGCATTATTTACGTAAGATTGTTTACCTTCTAAGACATGCTGCAGTTTTAATTTTAGGAGATATTCATATTCTGATAGAATGTCGACTCACAGATTATTTACTATAAGAACGCGATATTAGAACGCCGAATATGGTCTTGCTAGAAGCATGCAAAAGCCCAGTAAGACGTGTACACGGTAAGGTAAAGGTGTAAGGAAAATAAATTCATAATAGGTTCAGGAAGCTTCAAATCTTTTAGTAACAGATAAAATATTTGTATAAAATGTCAACTTTACCGAGGAGTAGATCATATTTCCATTCATCTTTATTGGGAAATTGAACCCAAGAACAGACGGTTGAAAAATCCTCTCGAATCATAGCAAGTCCTTTTCTAAATCGAATAATATTCTGATGTCTTGCAACAAAGTCAAAGCAGATAAAATCTTTTTGGCTGAAAACGTTTGACAAAAAAATTATTGTTCATTTTCACTATCTCATTTACAGTTACTGCAATAGATCCTAAATAAACAGTCGAGACTGGATAGAGAGCCCGTGGTATAGGAGAGTGGTTAAGAGGGTTTGGAGAGTGGTTGAAAGGGTGTGGAGAGTGGATGTGAGTGTGTGGAATGCAGTTGAGAGTGTGCGAAGAGTGATTTAGAGGGTTTGGAGTTGTTGAGAAGGTTGAGACAGTGGAAAGGGATTGAGAGGGTGAAGTGTATGAGATAGGCCTATCTCTTTAGCATTAGGTGGAGATATCTCTTTAACGTTGCGTATGTAATTGGGTTATGGGGGAAGCACTGCTGCTTCATGTAAGTAATGAGATAGGCCTATCTCTTTAGCATTAGGTGGCGATATCTCTTTAACGTTACGTATGTAATTGGGTTATGGGGGAAGCACTGCTGCTTAATGTACGTAATGAGATAGG
>JAQGCA010002203.1:0-14554 GCA_034698945.1 Protaphorura quadriocellata | reverse complement strand
GACACCAACTTGTGTGCCATCCACGCCAAGAGAGTCACCATCATGCCCAAGGACATCCAACTCGCTAGACGTATCCGTGGAGAACGAGCTTAAATCTAAAGTTCGCATCAAAAACAAACAAACCGTACCAACGGTCCTTTTGAGGGCCACCACATTCTCCAAAGAGCAAACTTTCGAATACCAATCACTAATGCTTTTCAGGTTTTACATTCATAAAAAGGCGTCCAAAGTATAGCAAAAACACCACAGAATCAACTCCCTAGTTCCATTTGACGAGTCAATTCTAGGCACCATGTCTTGTCCGAGTCAGTATATTATGTTAGTTTAGACACGGGGTTCGATCGTTCGATCCTCGGTCTGGGCAGCGAGTTTTCTCCCTCGGGTTTTCCTCGCTATACCGGGCACTCCATCCGCCTGGTCCAAATGGGTAGTACATTGGAGGTTAAAACCAATATATCATTTAAAAATGTGAAATTGAATAAACTAACAACTCAAACTCAGGCCTCAGGCGTAAGGACCTACGGGGTGTCATGAGGGAAACAAACAATTACTACGAGGCTAGCCCTTTGGTTGGGGCTAGGTCTAGGAATATCCCCGCCTCAGAAGCATTAAAAAACCTCGGCCCTTTTATCTTTAAGACGTTGGCTCTGATCCGGCCCTTAGATTTTAGTTGGTTCCGGCCTTAGCTTTAAGATGTCGGCCCTGGCCCTGAACGGCCCCTATTTTTCAAATACTTATGCCGGTCGCGGACCCTGGCCGGCCTTAATTTGTGGTTCATCTCGTGACAGAAGAATGAGCCAATGAATTCGTTTGCGAAATAAAAAAAGACGGAACTGTGCAAACCCAGACTGCAATTTTTAAAGATTATTTAAACAAATGTACAATCAGTACAAAGTGGTGGAAAGTACAAAACGTTATAGGTCTTCAACAATCTAGATTCTACCTATGGTCAAGTTAGCACCACCCAGTTCAGGGTCAACTATTTAAGTTGGGACCCCTGGACCCCTTGAACCAGAACCATCTACCTACTAACCTGCCGGTAAGGAAAAATGGAATGAAATCTGACCTATGAGGTCAACGTTTTGTACTTTCCATCAAGTACTCATTCACGAAGCCGAGAAATTTCGGAATTCTTAAAACATTTTACGTGAATGTAAGAAAATAAACAATTTTCAAATGTACAATCTCAAATTACTTCTCAATTGTGTGCATTTCTATCCACAGACATAACATGATTAATGGATTTTGAGCGTAGTAGATGGCGCGTCCTCACACTGTTTCCCACTGTCGAATGAAAATATAAACTTAAAGCTTACCTGTCTGAAATATACAATGAACTACTGATGGAGATTACTGTGTTAAGACCTTAATCAACTGATTAAAAGTATGTGTTCGTCTGTCGCAAAAGTATGTACTCCCCGCCCCTAATTGTCGGCCCCATTGTAACATAAATTTTTGTATGTTACTGCCATTGAAACCAATTCAAGAGCTCACCATCACATGTGTGTTATTCATATGAAGCCCTTGATTGTTTACAGCAAATTATAAACAAGGGGGGATACTTACAATAATTGTAAGTAAGTTGGTTGCAATTATTGCAACCACCTACAAGCGTAGGGCGTTACTGCTTTCTTTATTCATTAACTATTTTAAACATTTTTGCCCAGATGTATTGTGTGAAATCTTGTAATTCTAATTCAAATGCTATCGTGAATGAAGAGGACTTGAACAACAACAACACTGTCCCGTACTAATAGAACTACCATCAAAACCATGTAAGAAAAGAATCACAGTTGCATATTAAATCAATTTCTTCCTCTGAGACAAAACGTAGGTATCCGTTTTTATTCACATTAATTAATATTATGTATGATTCCTTAGAAAGTGAAATGAGTTGTTATAAGAGCAGATTTGCTGAATCTAGTAAATCCCACCATAAAAATTCAGTATTGTCCTTGGTTTCTCGAAATTATTCCGGCTATACTTCAAAAAAGAGATTCGTCTTGAGACAATGGCTGAATTTTTTATGGAAAAACTTTCCGAGCAATACTAGTGATAAATTAGATGCGATAATTAAAATTAGTGAAGTATTTATTCCTGTGCACTGGCCCGAAGAGAGAAGATAGGTTTTTGATAATTAATGATGGGAAACAACGACCCCAGTGACCTGGTTACGCGTTACAGAACATTTCGATTCTGCTTAAACCTTACATCCAAAGTCAGGTGGATTCGTCATGAAATCACGACACCAGTCTTGCATATGGTCGAGACGTCGTTGACCCGCTGACGTCATCGTTGGTGCTACATAAGAGATAAGAGTAACATCGGTCTTTTTTGTTTATAAACTATGATATGAAGTTATCAGTTAAAGCATTGTCAGGTTATGTTATTTATTATATTTATTAAATATTTGAACTGAATACGTGAATTCTTCATCAAAAGCAGGCTACTGGGTAGTCCTATAATTCCGGAACATCAGAAGCTTGCGTAGATTGTGAGTTTAAATAACTAGGTTAACAGTATACCCTTTACTACTTCTAGTAATTTTGGTATAATAAATGACATTTTTAGTCGTCTGCAGCTTTCAAATCAAAAATCGTGTAATACGTCAAAAAATAATTCATAAATAGTTAGCCCTAACCACCAGAAGTCATCCCAGATAGTACCATAAAGAAGTATCGACATCTTTCTTAACCGACATCCTAATATGTCAGATATCAAAATCTACTAAGGCTGTAAAATTACTAATAAGTTCAGAATATGCTCTTAAGGGAGTACGCTACATCAGTTTCGGTAGTACGTTCTGTACTACGAGCATTTCCGATATCAGTTTATAAACTCCAAATTTGGGCACAATGCATGGTTGCTTTAAATGAATATTATCCCCTATTCGTTAGACGCGGTGTAGTGTGTAGTTTGTATTGCCATCAATTCGCAAACATTCTGTTAAATTCATAATGTCAAAACATGCATGTTACAGACGGCTAGTGTGTTAAAATGCCGGCCAATCTTAGGTCATACAACATGTTTACTACTTAAACAACTAAAGATTAATTATGGGTTAAACCGGGCAGACTCTTTGAAAAAGCAAAGAATCAACTGAAATTCCCACGGCCACTTCCGCCCGCATGTCCATCCATCATCAAGAGATGAATCATTCTTGGATTTTTAATTGACAATTAGATCAAATCAAAATGTTCCAAATCTTGTGTGAAATCACGCTCTTTCATCTTCGGTGGCTTTAGAATTCCCAAGCGAAAGTTCATTCAGAATTATCCAACTAAAAAATATGAATTTCCTTCCCGTCCAACTAGATGTTATGTATTGCGGTAGTCCATTCACATATATATTGAGTCTGACAGATCTTCCAATTTTTTCCGTCTGTCCGACCTTGGGTATTGTCCGGTCATCTTAAAAATGAAATCTGACAGGTATGATGACTCATATTGTAGTAAATCTCTGAAATTCCCAGAGTGATGGGAAAGTAAGTTACGGTCATCCTCAATTTTATTCATGAGTCATACTAATGGTGTGTATTGTAATTATAATAGAAATATGATGATCTTGTTGCGTAATGTGAAATCTTCTAGTATTCCATTGTTGAACTTCCCGTCCAGTCATCTACATAGTTTTACACTATGTGGTGATTCATAACTTTTGTCAACTCGTACGTAGATTCCCATACTTTTTCTACGACGAATCAACTTTTCAAATCACCGAGTCAGTTAAAAACCCCAACCTGACCTGGAATCGATCCTGGGTCTCTAGCGCCGGCATACGCGTTTTACCACTGTACTACCATACCACCTTAAAAATAGTACAACAGTACAAGTACTGTAACACCCTATTTGTATGTTTCTCGTGATCTTCAAACAAATAAATGAATAATTAAACCAACAGATGTTTATAATATAACTGGTAATCGTACAAAAGTTAGTTGTATATTTATTTTTTTCCTTCAATACTACAAATGTATGTATTTGAATATACATGGCTTTGCTGCCCTTAACAACGAGTAAAAGATTATAACAACATATTCCTTATAATTAAACATTTATATACATGCAGTACATACAAATTATTCACATGAGAACCTTAACTAAGAATCAGTTGATATTTCTACAGTACAGATGTTATTTCCATGTATACCTAATTTATGACTCTGACTCAGAGGCAGAGGAATCATCATTTTCATCCATACTTTCATAAGGAACTGCTCCCACTCTAATCAATTCTTGTACTAATAAACTATTATTACAGTCCTTGGCCAGTTCAAAAGGTGTGAATCCACTGTATGTTTCCAATTCAAGCCCACTTCCACACTCATTGATTAAACAATGGGCTGCCAATACTTGATCATGTGCTATGGCAAAGTGCAATGGTGTTCTTCCTCCTTTACCATCTCCAAGACCGAGATCTGTTCCAAACCAATGTAAAGCTCGGATTATGTCACAATTTCCACTTTGAGCTGCCAAATGTATTGCGGCAAGACCTAGAATTCAAAATAAAAAAAATAAAGTTTCTGCAACACCCTTTATGAGTTATTCGAATCGATGGTAGAGTGAAACCTCGGTATATCGTACTCAGAAACCAATAACGGTTTATATAAAGTCTGTTGTAACGGAGCGTCAGAAAATCTCTTACTATTTTGCTATGTTCGGGGTTAAATCCCTCAGATAGACAGATAAGGTATGGTTTCCTACTACTAGGGTTACCTTCGGCGTGTCTAATAGATACCTAACCCATCCAAAGAAGATGCGTAATGTCAAAGACAATTATCAAACAACAAACATTTTTTTGTCTTAAAATGCCAGGAAAATACTTTCCTCTTCCGTTAAAACTTCCCAATTGCACAATCCATGGTCGTATAGTTTGTTTAATTAATTTTTTGTATGATTTGATCTGGTAATTAAATGAGCAAGTTAAGTGGTGATGTGATAGTTTGACCTCTAAAAATGATTCATGGTTCATGTGCACCATTAGTATGACTGGATAGTCAAGTTCTTCGTACAAAAAATGGATTCGGAAAACAATTGAGAATGCAAAAGCAAAAGCACTCGTGGGAAATACCAGCGGTACGAGGAATACCAGCCCCAATGCCCAGTGCGGCTTGCAGTAAAGGCCGTTTAGCTCGAGTGTTATTCCCGTCTATTTTTTGTACCCTATTTTACACGATTTTGTTATAATATGACATACAAAGGTAATTCAAAGTCTGGGTTCATATTTTTGAGTGACTGACCGACAGCGGCTTTGCATATGCACTGGGGATTTTTACAAAATCATACTCGTGCAAATTCCATATCCTGGTTGAAACCATTTTTGTACTTACAAGGATTTTTTATCATCAAAATAGGATATTTTGAGCAAAACACACCTGTACATTTTATCTACTCATGTACGTAATGGCGATAAGCTCTTTACCTACGTAATATGTCTGAAAAATAATACCACCTGTCTAATTCCTAGGATTCGGACAATAAGCTGGGATTACGATAATGACCCGGGAATTACCCGAAATAATACGCATTCATGTTACGAGTGGGTTTTTTCAATCTGCTGATTTTTCATAGAATCCGGGGTTTGCAAATTGCGTTGTGAATACGAAAAGTGGTGAAATTCTGACTAAACACGTGAATCGGTCACCGGCGTGTACCGCGTAAAAAATTCCTATGAACTATGAAAAGACGAAGAGGAATGCACCCTGGCATCTGTTCAAAAATGAGTCTTAGAATAAAGACAAGGTTGATGGGAAATCCCCGCAATTCCCGTACTCTTCTTATTTTTAGTCTCAAGAAATGCTAAAAATAAAGCCGACAAAACCTTAAATAGTCATAAAGTACAAGAAGTGAATGGCACGACATTATTTCCATTTTCCCATCCCATGAAAATCTGCATATTTGTAACTCGGGAATTCCCTTTACGTTTAAACGTACGATCCATTAAATTTCTGCATGCATACGTAATTGGCTTTTGCAAATTAGTTTATATAACAATGCAAGGACAGTAATAGCAACCAGAAACAGACGAACGAGAATAATGGGGATTACCTCGTGAACGACGAAAAGAATGGGAAAATTCATTCAATTTTTATGGTTCTCTCTATTTATTATGGGAATTACAATAATAGTTCACGCGTCCGGTCGCCACCTGGTCTTTACAGCATAGGGTGGCTCAAAACAGTTAATCAGTACTTCAGCTTCAATAGTATGATTGAATTAAGGTCAACTGCAATGGTTATGAGTCACCCTGTACATTATAATCAAGCTTCGTTCCACATATTGCGTCCGATTATCTCGGGGAATACCCAATTTCGGTCGTCGGATATGAATTTTTACTAAACATTTGTTTTCATTGAATGTTTACAGGATGGAATTCCCAGTTATATTTTGTAATAGACCATACTGTGAACGACATAATGTAATTGGAAAGTTTGTAGTTTACGGTTAATCTTTAATCAGTTTAGGAATAACAAGCAATTATAGTAAAACCTAGATGCAATGTTCATGTACAAAGAAAATATGTATGAGTAATGTGCAAGTACGATATACCGAGAGTTCCTTGTAGTGAGATTATTAATTTAAACTTGTCTTACCGTCATAGTTGATGAGATCAATGTTTGGCATTCCTGATTTCTCATCTGAAACTTGACTCGTTGAAATTCCAGTCATAAGACTTTGTAAACAGTCAACGTCACCATTTTGACAGGCTAAATGAATCGGGGTATTTCCGTTTGAGTCTTGAATGTCAATCCTTGCCCCAGATACGACGAGGAGTTGGGTCATTCTCGGTTGTCTTGTAAGGACGGAAATGTGGAGGGCTGTTTGATGAAGATTATTTTGGAAGTCAAGGACTGAGGGGTGTGGGATTAAGCTGATGATCGTTTGAACTGCTGACAAGTATCCTTGCATCACACCGATATGAAGTTGACTGGATAATTCAAAGAAATATGGGAAAATTAGTTCGGTTCTAGAATATCATTATTAGCGATAATTGGCCAAACAGTAAAGAACCAAAGGTCATCAGGGTCATATTGTGTAGAAAGTTAACCGAACCCTTTTCAGAAATGCGAGAATTTGTAGGGAAAATTACGGTACCACTACTGGCCAAGAAAATTAGAGGTACGTTAAATCTTAAGCTTTTAACATTGGATTGGAGTTATGGATATAAGGCCAAATACCAATAGATCTAGTACGTTAAACAGAGAGAAACGTTATATAGAAGTCTTGCTGATAAAAAAAATAGGGACCACCTAGCGGAAGTAGAAAAAATTGCCAAAAAATATTGAAACTTACTTGTCGCCCTCTTCATCGGGAACAAAGAAGTATTCCCAAATTGGGTAGTCCTCTTTGTTGACAAGGTCAAGTTTACTGAATCTGTCTGAAAGGTCAACTCCACTATCAACTCCATAATGATTGTTGTCCAGTTGATAATCACTCTGACATTGACTGACGGCTGCTGATAAATCACTTTCTGTTGTACAAAATCCGGAAAGAAATCCAGAGTCTTGAAGCTCATTTGTCCCAAAATCCTTCAATTTAGTCACAGTGTCCATTTTTTATTTCCTTCTTCCTGCATTAATCGTAAACAAGAATGTCAGTCAGCTATTGAATAATGTATTCATTAAAATTTCACGTGTAGTCAGGTAAACAATATTTTTATTTTGTTGTCTCTGTCTCCAACCAGTATGGCATGCAAGGAAAGAGTCGAGTGCGTTTTGTGTCGTCTAATTGTTGCTCTTGTAGAAATTACCACTACTCAATTATGGTGATTATAATATTTGGTGGTCTATGAGGAAAAACCCTATCAGAAGAAATTATAGACCTGTCCGTGTGTCCTGACAATGTTATATTATTTGATTACACCACGTTATATAGGAGTGACCAGTTAGCCTTGAAATTTTTCAAGACGTGACAAACTCCTATTCTTTTTCTCCCTATGTATACGAATACGACTATATTTGATAATTACATTTATTTCCAACATTATTACGTAGAACACTACGTGTACGTACGTCCTATTTCAAAAATATCATGCACGTACTATCTGTAAACGTATTTAGATCCTTCGCTAATGTAAATGTAATTACAGCTCGTGGAATTTTTTGTCTACAAAAAACAATGAATAATTTTCATGCCGTACTAGCCCAGGGTGTCAACTTTTCATTTTCAGTAATGTTCATAACTTGCCATTACTTAATAGAAACCGCAGCAGGTAGTGCTAGTATAATAATGCTAATTGCTAATGGCTCATAGACCGTTTTTTCCCAAAACCTGCTAAAGCGTTTAATCTTATCGGTGCGTAAAATCCATCATCCATCATCACTTCAATTTTGTCATGAATTAATGGTCTGGTATTTTCCTTCCAAGAATAATTTACTAATAAGTAATGGGAATTCCTGTTGGCTTGACCTCCGCGCCTGCAATTATACGCGTTGACCAAAATATACTACATACAGCACTGCATGCTTCCACTGAAGCGAAGTGTGAAGCGTATTCTGCTCCAATGTGGTGGAGCATCAGAATATCGCGTGACTGGACTAAATTATTTCTGAAATTATGAATACTTTACGATAATCGCTTAAACTTGAGCATCCTAATACTACGAACCACAATGGCGTAATAAATAAAATGTCACATGACTAACACTAAAGTATGACGGGAATTTTTGAAATAACCGTTAACTTTTCTTACCTTATGTTGAATATATCCTTTTTAATCCTTGATTCACACAAGTACACTAAAGACACAAACTTGTAACAGTGTACCGTAACCGTAACAGTAACAGTACAATGGATTTCCGTTACTTTTGGGTCAAAACTTTTGTTTGCGGTATTTCTCAGAATATCCCAATCCAAATACTAAGAATTTCCAAGTGAAAGGCAATCAATCCACAATTTGACTTGACGAATTTTCAATGTTAGCACGCACAATAAGATTCCTTGCCAGTATTTTTGGTACAGAAGTAGTTCAAGTTATGTTGTGATTATGTTAGTTACTTCAGACAGAGAAGCACAAAATCAGACGAACTATTTTTCAATGTTTCTCTTTGGACTGTCAACTGATGAATAAAATATTTGGAAGGGTGTAGTTGAGACTTGACTGGGATGTTATCTCTGTGAAGTTGTTGCAAATTCCCAGTGCAAAATAAAAGTGGTTGAGGACGAGTGATCTGAGTCTGAGGGAGTTTGAAGCCGTGGACGGTTCACAATGGGAATTCCTATATTTTCCACATATTACCTCTGTGGGGGATTTCCCAGAACTCGCCTCAGTTTCCGCAATGCCATAATGCCAATGGCAATGGTAGTTATGGGGTTTCTCTCAAGCATACATTACGTTTAAGCGTTTAACATACATGGCGAACCAAAATCCATAGTATGTTGTATAAACTGTAGGGTAAGGTGTCTCAATATTCTCCGGCGTCTCAATACACCCCGGTATCTCAATACGCCCCAGTATTTCAATACACCCCGGTGCCTCAATACGCCCCGGTGCCTCAATACACACCGGTGCCTCAATACACACCGGTGCCTCAATACACCCCGGTGTCTCAATACACCCCGGCGCCTCAATACACCCCGGTGTCTCAATACATCCTGGTGCAAACCCCGCTTATGCTGAAGTATTATCATGTGACCCTTTAAACACGCCCACAAATGCCAATGGGGCGAATTACGGCACTTTACCCTATTCGTCGAATATGTAGCTGCGTATGTTCTTTATATGAAAATGAAAAAGTTACAGCTAACCTAACCTAATTTTTCTAGAAACAAATATAGAGCCAAAAGTGTTCCAAATGTCATGAATCGCAAGGATCACAGGGAAAAATAATTTGTTCCTGGGAGGGAGCTCGGGACAAATTGTCACCTTTTCAGTGAACCCAATTGTCACATCAATATCATAGGACATATTTTTTGTCACACACTGTACTGTACATACATTATGCATTATTGCCTTTGGTTTTTCACGATTATCTTGTGGGCTTTCACCTTTTGAAGCGCTAGCATTGCTTGTGGCTAATTTGTGTTGATGCTATGCTATATGTTATGCTGGGGTTGTCCATTGTATTATATGCCATGTATGAGAGATTGACTGACGGCTGGGATTCCCCAATTTAATTCAACATTATACATATTCTACAGGTTATGTTGTGTTATTTCCCTCTCTGTACTACTTTTCACACAAAAATTAAAATCAGAATCTACAATCTACACGAGTTTCACCCCCACGCTCTAACT
This sequence comes from Protaphorura quadriocellata, assembly GCA_034698945.1. Taxonomy (NCBI): domain Eukaryota; kingdom Metazoa; phylum Arthropoda; class Collembola; order Poduromorpha; family Onychiuridae; genus Protaphorura; species Protaphorura quadriocellata. The sequence goes on along the minus strand of JAQGCA010002203.1, from coordinate 4,320 downwards.
TTTTGTTATTTTAGGGATTTTGTAAAAGGTGGGTTTTCTATAATTGAAATTACAACTGGTAATGCTAATTCAAACGTAAAATTGAAAGTTACATGCTCGTGTGGACTTTGCATGGGATATTTGTATGATTTGTTGTTCATGTCCTTAATAAACTTGACCGGAGAGTGGAGATGCACTTCATTGATGACCTACTTGGAAAAAATAGTTAGTTTTTGCCTCTAATGATACACGCGCGGCATATTTAGACTTTGGACAACTTAGTCAATGGACAGGACGGTGATTTCATCAGGAAAATATAATTGGTACGCCAAGAGGGCAAACCCAGAGTGTGCACCAATGGAAATCAGAAGGAAGATTGTGGTAATTTTGTAGAACGGAAAGACCTTACCGGTTTTGGGCCAGATATCAGTATCGAACTTTTTTAAATTCAAAAATTCAAAATCGATCTGCCTTACTGCTTGTATTTTTACGCAATACCAAGGGAAAGTAATTCTAACAACGTGGTACAGCACATTTTCCTCAAAGTGATTATATTGCTTTTCAATATAGTCTGCTTGGAGCTCAATACATTTTTTCCATTTCGATTTCAAGCTGTCCATCCATACCCGTTTTAAAAAATAATTCAGTTCGGGTGCGGAGAGAGTTTTGCACCTCCCCATTCATTTCATCATAATCTGAATACCACTTACCCCTGAAATATTTTCATAAGCTAAAGGGTGGTAAAAATAGCCTGATGCACGGTCTTGAATATAAAGTAAGCCCGATAGTTGGGAAAATTTTATTTTCTTTGGTGCAAATTTTGCAACTTAGGCTTCATGAGCCGGATTGTCGGAATTTTGATGAAAAAGTCCGCAAATCAACTTCCACATTTTCTTATTCCGGAATGCGTTAATGAAATTTGCCAGAAATTTCCAGCAATATGTACCATGTATTGTATTTTCATGTGGAAAAAAGTTGATTAGGTAAGTACCGTCAAAGTCCGTGAAAAAATTAAACCCACAATATTCGCGTCGAATTTAGAGAAATTCTCTACCTCTGGTGGAGCAAATGACTTTTGTTTCCACATTAGACTCTTGTATCGACTCGAGATCATGGTGGCTAACTTATGTCAGATGCACATTCATAATTCGGGTCAAAAAATTTTTTTGTTCCGGTTGTATACGTTTATTAGAGCTCGACAACTTGCAACTGTACTCGCCTTTGTACACCCGGAGCAGACTGACGACACCCATCTGGCACATATTTTCTTCAGTTCAAGTTCTTAAGTGAAATTTTTTTGCAAACCATTTTTCGATACACCCAACCGAGTGGTTAAATTTCTAACCTTAAACCTCTGGTCGGTGTCAATTAATTTTTATACACGAGCACAATTTGCGTTGGAAATCGGTCTATTAGGTCTACTCCGTCTATTCTCGTACTCCAATTTTTTTTGACAACTTCAAAGGAGAGATAAAAACTGTAGACTTGCAACTTCGAAAGAGCATTACTTTTATAAGTTGTGGCCAATTTTTTGTGAATTTCCGTTGGCAATTTTTTATTTAAGAATAAGAATCTGATGACAGAACGCTGCTCTATACTTGTCTTTTCCATGATGGAATCCAAATCTCAACTGGAAAAACATTTTGTGTTCATAAACCTGAATAAATAAACCCCAAGTCACAAAATTTTTTGCCTAAGCTTATAATCGCTTGATGAATGAACAGAATTTTTTTTTAGATTTTTAGGAATTTAGGGTCGACCATTTTCGCATTACTTTTGCGATAGCCCTCGTTATATGTCCCTTACGTGATACAATTTTCCAAAAATGCATATCTTACGATTACTATAATGCACCCTAGCTGAATTACACCCCTGAAGCAGTCATTGGTACTGCTAGGCTGCAATAATTAAAAATCATGTGGCGTCAGCATTTTATAGAATCTCAAAGAAAGGAGCCACAATTTATGTTTTCGTCCACATAAGCCCAAAAATCATTAACAGAGTGGTAAAGGTCCTCTGTGTGGATTCAGCCAACGGAAATTACGGTGAGATTGCTTCGGTTGAATGAATCACGGTCCATACAAACACATATTGTGGTTTTTGGTAATGCGGTGGTTTTCGTATGAAAAAAACTCAATGAAACATCATAAATGTGCGAAGTCCACGTTTATTGAACTGTCTTAATATGGAAAAAATAATGCGGATTTCTTATTGTTACGTGCTTGCCTTGCAAAACCACCCATGCATATCCGAATTGTGCATAACAAAATAATGTCCTTAATGTTCATTTTGTTTTTGTCTTGGTCGGATGAGAACCGAATAAATTGTGAAGACAGCATCAAAAACAAAATCAAGTATAAATGGTTGGTTAGGCCGGTTAACAACACTCAGGTAATAGAAGCACATTTGGGGTTAGAATTGACTGAAAACCCCAGACTTTAATTGTCCTTAATAGTTTCCAACCTTCAAAAACAAGTCTGCGGTTTGAAGTTCATTAAAAGCTGCTGGAAAAATATATTTACGTCTTGTCTAAAATTCCCAGCAGTTTTGGTCGCAATAACATAGGTGTAAAATGACTAAATCGTCGGTAATGGCAACAATCTCGTAGCCGTATCAGAATTAGCATTGGAATGACTGGAAAAAGCCGACTTTAATTCTGATGGCTATTGTAATTTTCAGTCCTTCGAAAACAAGATTGTGGTTTTAAGGTTCATTGCATGTACGAAATTAGCTGATCATCCCCGCAGTTTTATCTCGCCAAACAATCAAAGCGTCAAGAAAAATGTATTTATTATAATAATAATCCTAGTATCAAAATGGTATTCCCGGTGGCGAATTCTGAAAAAGTAAAGTAATAGCAGCATAGGACAAGATTTCATTCGATTTCCTCGGGCCGTCAATTTCTTAAAAGCGTTTTATTCCACTCGATTTCTTTCCTACAGTTCGGGGTACCTTCCTTATGCCAAACAAATGTAGTTGAACCAATACGATGACAAAAATAGCCGACAATATTTCATTAAGCCTAAATTAGTTACAGCAAGACGTGCATTCTCAATTATCGCTTCAAAAACAGACTTGCTCGAAGTGTAGGTTGAATGGCTTTTCAACCGCGGCAATATTATTTTGTTGTTGACTTTACTAGCAAAGCTAAAGCCAGTATTAATTGATCTGTATGGTCCCAATACATTTTGAATTCTTGAAAAACGTGACTGCGGTCATTAGCTCAGGCCAGCACTTTTCCATCTGGTCAATAATTCCCAACAGAATGGCTCTGGCAACAACAAAATGTCCAAACCCGGCTGGCTCGGATTGAAATTGGTATTCTCGGACTTTACCTGGCGGTAGTATTTACAGGGCGGTACAAAATAACGATATTCACTGAAACCCGGCAATAACCCAAAACCCCAACAATAACTGAAAACCCAAAACCCATCCCAGAAACCCTTCTACAAAAACCCAAACCGAATTTTTACCCACTCGGCGTATATAAAACGAATAAAGTGTCGAACATTATGAAACACCCTCTTTGCAGAATTTTTTGGAAGAGATTATAAGGAAGGTTGAGTGACTGTCGGCGACACGTGAGGGTCGCTGTTAACCTAACCTGGAATGAAATCAGGTATGTGGGGATTTCCAAACGAAGTTAGAATTATTAAGTTTGCAGTTCAATAATGCAGAGGCGTTTATCAGAAGAAAATGGAACACTTATGTGCGGCCTTTTCTACTTGGTTCGTTTGTTCATAATTTGTAGCGTATACAGTATTCCAGTTTAGGGTCAATGGGAACGGATGGACCCACTCATGACATGGCCACATGGAAGCATGGAACGGAGGTACACACCCCCAGATTAGTTCACATACGTGATCTTTCTGTCTACGCTACCTTAAACTTGATTCTGACAAGGGAATTTTTAAGGTGGAGAGTGCATAATCTTAATTCAATGGAATTTACCTCACAAGTAACGGAATGGACGATTCAAAGCTGATGTCAAAGGTTAAAAGAGATATGGTTTGCGTAGAAGTGAATGCTAATAATAGTTAAGACAGTGGCATGAAACACCAAAGGTTTAAGAAATATTAAAAATACGTGATTATCACCAATAGGGGTAAAGTGCGAGTGTACCAGTTTGCCCCATCCCTTAACTACATGTGCAGTTTACCCTTAAAAGACGCCCACAAATGGCGGATGGCATAAAAAGCACACTTTCTGGAGATATGGTACATCTAACAGCGAGGCAGTGTCTTAATTTGCCCCAATAGTTGGCTACCGTAAATTACTGAATAGAAACCGGTCTCGAATAGTAACCTGGTCTCGAATAATAACCGGGTCAAAAGCTCCATC
>JAQGCA010002202.1:0-14555 GCA_034698945.1 Protaphorura quadriocellata | reverse complement strand
ACAATGGGACGCTTCTTCTATCTGGGGGGACGAGCCCACCCTCACCCCACTCGCTCGTCACCCCACTCGATTTTATAGCCCACCCTCACCCCACTCGCTCGTCACCCCACTCGATTTTATATTCTTTGGAACAGTTGCAATAATCACTTACCTTTACAACATCTAACTTATAAAGTCATAAAATGTTAAAGTGAATCCGCGTCTGGATTTCTATTCAGGTGCCGACAGATGTGTCGACGCATTTCTATTTCTTGCTGAACACTCGTTCTTTTAACTGATGTCACTACACTCTCACTACAGTGTAGTGAGTCCGACGTTGCGCTGGAGTACACGCAGTCTTTAAGAATTTCCATGTCTGGGGTGAACCATTTCGATCTGTTGATGTGTGGCAGTATCCTTTCAGAGGTTAATCTCTAATCATCTCCCAAGGATTTCCTTCCACAAGACGTGGCCAAACTTGTTCGTGGCCAAATAAAATCGCAGTGTTCGAAGACATAAGGCCGTTACTTAAGGTCAATGTCAGCTAATATGTGCAAAGAATTTTTGCATTACTCAAATTTATGGACTCAAAAATTTATCGCCACGCGTTGTGGTGGATTATTCCCAACCAGGTGATTTCATTAAAGAAGTTCATCTCCAGTCTTCTATATTTCCTTTTGCTAGTGGTACCATAGTTGGGGGCATTTATCCTGCCACGCTCTACTCGAATATCAATTAATTTCAAATCGGTTGTTGTTTTACTAGAAGTGTACACTCACCTATATTCTACATCTCGTAAACCTACGTTAAATTAGTATATATAGTATCTACAAAATTACATGTTAATTGGCGTTTCGGTACTTGTGAGGAGAATTCATTTTTTAGTCTGCTAGTGTCAATGAATAAGCTAATTAATGAATCAACAAACCGAATTAGTCTTGAACAACGAACCTGTATGTTTCTTTGACAATTTAGCTGTCATATTATTACTTAATATGTCGTATTTAATACTTTTAATTATGCCGTTGCCATCTGCAAGGAAGTTATGAAACCAAATTTAATTTATTTAAAAATGAAATACCGTTTTCTAAAAAAAATCAAGAATATTACTTCCAGAATAAGAAGCTCCATCCAAAATGTGACTTACTTGTCATCTTATGGCCACTCTGAATCCCTTCGGAAAACACAATTCTTCTCTTTTCCTGACCTTTGTGCTCAATGCAGGGCTTCTGTTTGATATAATAAACAGCTGAAAGAAGGATTAAGCCCTTTATCTAGGCCATGACATGCGATACTTCGAAACAGCAGGTATTAACCCCTACCATCGTGTTCAATATATAGGGTTAGTTAAAATCAAGTACTCTACTCTTCATAATTTTATCTGAATCTGTAAACTTTTTGTTTGTCTAAAGTTTGAAAGACAAAACTTCGCGACAATATCGGATTGAGGCTGGTCATCTCCGACTATCTTTTAAATATTTTCCACTCAACGGTGATTGATTCTTCTTGACCCAAGTTTAACTCGAAATATGAATGACTTAGGATGATTGGAATTTCTGGAATTTTTTACCAAACAATCATAATTGTAGTAAAAACCGATGTGTAATGTATCACCTCTCTCTTCAGAAAATCACGCCGAAACTAACACGTCCCGAAATGGAACACCGAAAAACTTTTCCGAGCTTCCTTTCTCAGAGAATCACTTCAGAAATTAACCCCTTTCGGGGAAACATAAGATTAACAGGTCAACAGTCGGTCGCACACAATGATTTGATGGAAAAATTCGGTACATCCGAAGTTCTTCAAAATCGGGTATATAGTTGAAATTTTTTGCTGAAAGATTTTTAAAGATTGAATATTAAAGATTGAGCACGCCAATTTCCAGGAAGGAGAAATGAACTACACTAGAAGAAATAATGGATACCCATCGACAGACAGGGACAACGGTAAACGGACTCAATTCTGGGAAGGTCCTTTCACTTCCAGATTATCTTGCTGATCTCCAACTTCAGTATCTAAATAAAATTTTGCTTGTTTGCTTTTTTATTAGCGTGATATTTCAACGCAGTCACACATAGAAGTAATAATTTATTTAAATGTAAATATCTGAAGTAAAACCTTTCTTCTGGTTTTACACCATTCTACTAGGATTTCAAATGTCCACAGAACAATACTGTACGGGAAAGTCCTTAATCTCGAGTTTTCTCACAACTCATTCTAAATTCTGTTTATAAAAGTAGTAATTATAGTTAATTTAAGCCACGACGACCACTATTAAGCAAAGCTCGTTAGCTGGCGCACTCAATGTCAATGAAAATACTATGGCGTCGGTTAATATATCTTTAGAGTCTTTAGAGTATATCTAGTAGAGTAATTTTTGGTCAAAAGGGGCATTAACATTGCTGTCATTCCAAACTCATAATATCATAATAATTAACTTATCTCTTTTTGTAAGAATTGCCTGGCACCAAACCAAAGTGTAGAGTTGACGTAATTCCTATTCACGAAGCTGAAAAGTTTTGAAATGCTAATGGTCTGTTCAATTTATTATAGCATCCCCGGTTGTTCTCATCGCTTCGTTATACTGGGTGTTAGTCGACCGTTTGGAAAAGCAAATGCTCCGGATAGTACCAAGTGCACTTTCAATCGGACATGAAAACTAAAACATCCGTGCATAATATTGACCGTAAGATGATTGTCTTACCTTCCATTAAACGAAATATAATGTCTTCAGGAATTAATTCATTCTCGAGTGAAACCTTTAAAATTGTGCCATTTTTATAAGTGAGTGACCTTCCTGACATCATTAGGAACCGTCATTAAAAATTTCAGACCAAACGCATCAGACGATCAGCCAGATGTCAGACGATCAGAATACTTGACGAGGTCTAGCAAAAAGACTGCAGGTGAATTTCCCTGCTAGTTTGTTGTAAAGCAGTCCTTAATATTTTTTGTTGTATAAATATTTTGTTTTACACATTTTGTAGTTCTTACACATATTATGTCAGCAACTTGATCTAATGTACAGGCTGGTATAACCTTTAACCCCCCTGGCCAGTACAATCAGGGAGAGTCGGACAAAATGTGAGATACGCATTTGGTAGAGAATCTTATGGGAACCATCTTTAGGGAGCCATTCCGCTTGAAAATCTGTTGCGTGGAGAGACGCTGACGAGCGCATAAGTAAAAATCGGCATGAAAAAACGGAGTTTTCAACGGTAATTTTACAAAAACACATCCAAAATATTTCTTTCTGTCTGTCGATGCTACATTTTTTTGCAGTATTTGCAAGCAATTTTAAAAATTTTGTTTGACTGGTTTGGAGAATGTCGATTCTTCGCTTGCAAAGCATTTCGGTGAAAAAGAAATCAGATTTTTCGCTCCACATTCTTTGCCGTTGAAATATCGAAAATCAACATTTTAAAGATAATTTGTGTCCGAACCATAGAAAAGACTACTCCTAACCTTGCTTGGCTTATTAGCTAAAATGTAAAAAAAAAGAAAAAAAAAAAAGCGCTGCCGAACCGAAGTATAACTCAACCCGTTTGAATTCTCTATCAATGTATATCTTTCTTTCTCCTATGCGAAGGAAAACTCATAAGAATGTAAATGCCTTCCATACTCCGGTCATTGCTCGTTAGTAGATTATACATCGAATTTGGGACTTTTAGCCTATTTACACCTAAATATTCATACTGCGATTATAATTATTCAAGTTGTTCAGTGTCAGTCGAATTCGCATTCTCACGGGGACAAACTATACACTGCAACTGGAATGTATGTTCAAAATTTTGCATTACATTTGGACAAACGAATTCTATTCAAAATGCGAAACTTATACGATTTACCATAATTCCCAGTGCAATTATTTTGAAAGTGCATCAAAATTGCCAAAACCATGCACAGGATAAACGTACGGATTTTAAATTTTATTTTCATAAAAAATTTAACCGATTGACTACACTACATATTCCAAACCCTGTCATGTGATGTAGTTTCCCCTTCAGCATTTTGTGTATAGACAAACACGCACCTGCTTAGACTTGGACTGACTCCCTGTGCCAAAACCAATAAGAATTGAAGAAAAGAAAAACTCTTCAAGTCTCCGACATCCGACTTGTTCCCGGGTAATTCAATCATTCCGTCCTTACCCGGGTGGCTATGGACTTCTAACGATAACGAGGTAGGCGGGTGTCTGTGTCTTTAAAGTAAGGCAGACGTGTTGAATTCTATTAGTCAGACAAAGTACTTGCACTTTCTCCTCCACCCATCGTAAATCCACACTAAACACACACATACCCTTCAGTCAGTTCTGGTTGAAAGGGAAAATAAACAGGAAAAATTCGCTCTGCTCTGGTCGGATCGGGACAACAACCCTCGGGTTTTACAAATTACAAAGCAAATGTTGCCTTCAGAGTTAGCTTGGCTTTTGTGGTTCTTCCTAGAATGGGTGGGTGCATTCGGTAATTCGACCAGGCAAGGGGTAATAGAACTGATTTGATAAAAATTGTCCCTTTTTCAGTACCAAAATGGAATAATTTTATTAAAATTAGTATTTAGATGTATTTTTTTCTATAAAATCTCTCAATAAAAAAGAAACTTTTTGCAAGCAAAAAATTATAAAATTAAATATTTCATAACATTTTACTAATTTTCAGAACTTACTATGATTTATTTTTAAGTTTTCCAAATTAGTAGATATTTTAATCCTTCTAAGCATTTAATAAGATGTAGATAGACGGAGAAAAGGATAATCAAACAAAAGATATATTGACTTGGACCACTTTCTGTCATACTCAAATTTTCCATAATCCTCCGTCACTTTCTCGTATGGACAGTATGAGCTCGTGCTCGGACGGTTCCTCGAGGAACCGGTTCGGTTCCGGTTCCACATTTTTTGGAACCGACAGTCTCGGTTCATTTCCGGTTCGGTCCGGTTCCTCTGTGGAACCGAACCGGGATCGAACCGGAACCCCACCAGAGATTGAACCGGAACCGAACCGGAACCTAACCGGGATCGAACCGGAACCGACTTTTTTTTAAGTCATGGAAATTAATACGTTCTAACATTTAAAATATTTCCTAGCCCGCAAAATTGAGTCCTTTCATTAGTCTAATGCGTCAAACATAAATTACGAATCCATTCTTGAAAGTTTGGAAAGCGTGCAGTAACCAGTGAATTACATGTCCGAAGCATACAACGTAGAGTTTGAGCTGGCAAATCAGTGTTTCTCTCGTCAATTATGTTATGAACATTTTCAGTATATCAACGTAGCATTAAAGCATCAAACATATTTGTAATTATTGAAATTAAATATTTATAATTACGATAAAATATAGAAATTGATAAAAAAAATTGCCGCCAACTATTTAATTAAACTTTTCAAGCAGTCAATTGCTGCCATGAATATTTGAGACAGTATGAATATAACGATGACATGGCTAATTTTTTCTGAATAATATATTTTATTCAATTTTCTTTAATTCCATTTAGAAAATTTATTACAACACATTATTCAAGAAAGTCGGCCGAATTCTATTCAACTATTCAATTCTCTCACTAAATTATGTGTTTTTTTTGGAGCAAGTCAAATCAAATCCGATTATGAAACATATGTGCCCGCTTTTGATGTATCCGTGTAATTTTTTGATCTTACCAAAATGCAGGAAACATACGAATTGTGAAAAGATGGTGTATTTCATATAAAATTTTAATTTAAACATCACAATTCCCTTATGAGATAATAGAAAAGAGAGGACTACTAATTCTACAAAAATAACGGGAACAGTTGTGGCCGATCGCGCGGGGGTAATCTGCTAAACCGTGTGCGACAGATCCTGGATTTTGATACATATTATGCTGTTTTTCATAAACTTGAAATAGAAGATAAATTGTATCTCATTTGTCAATTCACATAAGTTTATCGTTTAGGGATCTAAAGTTCCTTATACATTTACCTACCGAATTCAATTAAACCGAGAATGTTGATCCTGAAACGGCAGACACTATACTATACCCGCTTCGAATTCGTAGAATCAATTTGTATCGGGTTCTTCTGATTCTAACATATTACGAGATTGCCTATATTTTCTCACATCACACTTTTATCTGGTCATACAAATTATTTATTTGCAAGACACTAGATTCCATTAGGTATTTGCGAAACATTTTGTAAAAACTCGGTTCCGGTTCGAGTCGGGTCGGTTCCGGTTCCACATTTTGAGAACCGACAATTTCGGGTCGGTTCGGTTGGGTTCCTCCGAGGAACCGAACCTGACCGGAACCGTCCGAGCACTAGTTTGGATTCATTACTTGAAAGATGAGATTCTCTGAAGTCTGGGTTGGCCACCGGATGCCATTATTTTATTAACGAAATTCTCAGTGTGGCGTTTCTCGTGTAACATTACAATGATGAATATCTATAGTGGTAGCCGTTTTATTCCTAAAACTCGTCCAATCCGAGCATCCGAACCAAACCATCTATATGAATCGACTTGACTTAACAATCTGACGAGGAGAATGAAAGAGAACTGAAGAATGTAACAAAGTTTAATGTATGCAAATATATGAAAAGAAAACAAAGGAAAAATGAAAAACCAAATTTGCCAAGGTGGATATCAAGAGAAAATGAATTGTCCAACTTGAAATTTGCCAACTTCACTTTTCCCAATTTCACTTTTCCAACTTCACTTTTGCCAATGTAACCGCACACCGTGTGGATTACCCACCATCGCATAATGCAGTTTATTTCCTTGTTTCGCGTAAAAGTTGAGTCATGTAACAGAGATTTTATAGCACTTTTTATTTCGGTTTTGGTCACCTTACAAACTCTAATGATAATACAGCAAATAAATAATAGAAAGTGACCAATCCAATCCAATGTTCTCAATTTTTTTTAAATTTTTGTAACAAAATCCAAGCCTCCTTGACAACCATATAATGCATCAATCCATTTTTATAATTTATCAGTGGGATTGGGCTTTGCATTTACGCTGTCACATTCACGTTTACATAATCAATATGCAAATATAACAATGTATTCAGCCAGAATTGACTTAATTTTGTAATTCAGAGGTGCTGAAACTATTTTGCTTTATTTTTTGTTAATTTTATTGACCTTAAAATAGAAAGAGCCCACATCAATAAGACTGAGGTCATATTAATTAATCGATGAGAGCCGTTTGACCCACACACTCAAACTTCACCTGAGCAGAGATCCATAGTAAGCGTGTTCAATTTATCGAAGAATTTATGAATAAACTATGAAGTAAAAGTTACCCACTTTCAAAAATCCGTACTGAAGTTTGGACCAGATTTTCGTATACGAACTTGTCATTTCTTCTCAATCCTATCCCAGATTTTCAAAATTATAAAAATATATTTCATAATTTAAAAATAATTTCAGAAATTTAAAAAAAAGAATTGGGTAAAAATGCTAGAGTTCAAACCCTCAAAATATCGTATGCTAATAACGTAGTCACGCTCTGGGAGCGCAAAATTAAAGGCCATTATATCGAAAATCATCTTCGCTAATCGTAAAATGTAAAAATTGTGAGAAAAGCAAATCCAATCGATTCATTAAAAATATTTTTTTCGAAAATGAGGTCTATGTTTTGGAAACTAAGAATTTTTAGAAACTGCTCATATTCATTTGGAACACCCCGTTTAAGTGAAAAACCGGTGAGTGTAAGATTTTGAATTCATGTGAAATAACTTAAAAGGTTTAATTTGTAGTATTGTGTCTCAGGCAGTCTTACCGTTTCGCTGTATATAAGGTTCGAGTTCAACGTACTAGTAATACACGTTGGTTATTTAAAATTTTCTCTCAACCGAAGTATTTTCCTCCTTCCAGTAGTAACAGTTTTCTGCAAAATGCGAAGTAACACAAACACAACCAGCACCATAATCACGAATAATGTAAAATATGTTCTTGTTACTATAATTTTCATTGTCTAATGTACGTATTCTTAATTTCCCCGAAAATAATGTTTCCATCCGAAACCCGTCTTATAAATTTGATAACCCTCCGTGTCATTTCTTTGCTAAAACCGATTTTCGGTTGATACCCGGTTCGTGAACTAAGATACCTCGCCGCCATCTTTAACAGCAGAATCCGAAAGTTTTTTATTTCTCGAACCCATCAGTCTAATACATGCTGTAAACCAAAACTGAAAGTAAAGTTCAATAACACACTAAATTGATACAATTTAAATGTTTCCAATCAATTCCTGTGAAGGTTAATATATCGGAATTTTGAACAATGCAGATTACAATAGCAGTTTGAGTTACTTCAGCGCATGTATCAATATACTAACAGTTAACTTCCTACTGCACTTCAGGGATAAAGCACCAAAAGGCAAACGAACTCCAGAAAAGGCGATTTCCGTCATAGTAATTTTTAATTTGCTACGAGCGTGTTGAACTTGTATTGAATGCACATTCTATAAAATAGGGAGGAATTTTGGTTTCCCTACGTCGCTCCCTGTTGTGTGAGATATACAAAATGTATATCTCACCTGTATGATTGAGCCGGAACAGTTGTGAGTGAATCTTATCATTACGATTTTTCAAATGTTTAATTCCAAATTCAAATATTCGATTTAGACGCAAATATATGTTAAATTTCTCCAGTTGTGGGGAACTTGCTTATCGGAGAGTGCTGGGGATCAAGGAACTATGGAATTTTGTACTCTTAATTTGCCGTGAATGTTTAGAAATGTATTCAAACATACGTTGACAAACTCACTTAATGTGTCACTTTCTAGACACCACTACTAGCATATTTTTAGCCACGGATTCGTTCAGCCCGACCTTTAAAGTGAAGAGGCTGAATATAACAGTCATTTTAGACGAATTTCATTATCATATTATAAATGGAGGGACCAAAAAGATATATTTTTCGCAGAGGCCCAAACGAAAAGCAATCCTCCAAATAACACTAAAAATATTATTAAGTGTATGCGACAATTATTCTTTGAATCTCCTCTCACATTAGTTATGGCACCTTATTCCTCTTTGGGTTCGACAGACTTAATTTGTTTCTATTGAGGTCACCAATTTATACGATATAATATATATGTTGCGAACATGGGCTAGTCCGGTTCGAAGGGGGCTAGCCCGAGTCGAATCAGGCTAGTCTGAGTCGATTCAGGCTTGTCTCCTTCGAACCCGACTAGCCCATTTGTCTCCGGGCTAGCCCATGTGTACTCGGGCGCATCTACATATATGGGCTGACATGAGAAAATGATATGAGACAGTAGCGGAAGTACATATCGTAACGTAGGACTGATTTTTGTTTTATATTCCGTCAACTGTTAATAGATTACGCGTTGAGTTCTTATACTACTATTACTTCAACTGTTAATAAATTACGCGTTTCTGTATCTCACATAGTAGTCACATTTTTTCTTTCATCTTAGCATCTTAACAATGGAGTCGGAGTGCACTTGGACTAGTCCTGTCGCAAGGAGGCTAGTCTATGTAGACTCAGATTACACATTAAATGTATTGTCTCATCATTTTCACATGTCAGCCCATACGGATGCGCCCGAGTACACATGGGCTAGCCCGGAGACAAATGGGCTAGTCGGGTTCGAAGTGGACTAGCCTGAGTCGACTCGGCCTAGCCCCCTTCGAACCAGACTAGCCCATGTCCACATGGACTCAAAATCCACATGGGCTGCAACATATACAACACAGAAATTGGGGGGAAAGTGAAGTAATACCACAATAACATAAAGTCGTCTGCTTTATATGTACAGAGAAAGCGAGTAATTAAAATCTAATAATAATGAACCGTAAAACAGGTAATCTCCTCGCCAAAAATGATGCGGAGGTTACTTCAAAGAAATTTGATTGAAGTAACGATTTCCTTAATACCAGGCGAGGCCAAGTGAAAAGGAATGCCTTATGAATACAAATATACGAGATGATGTTTGACAAAGCCTTTACCAGGCACGAAAACAGGACAAGACTATTCTTTCTCTTTCTTTATTCTTTATAGAGAATCAAAACAAATCAAATTCTTCCGCTGTAATTCTAATGATTACACAGCTAATTCTGCTTTACCGTACAACACGAGTTTACAACCTAATTTTTTATAGTTCATAATATGCCACTTCACTAATCTAACCTTTGACGTTTTATACCACGTTAGTGTACCTACTATTGGTCATCACTATAAATGGATATATTATATTGAAAGCTCGTAAGTGTGACATTCATTCACCATTTAATGTATCATTTTTAAATGTACAAGATCATAAACACCTACTGTTCGGACAAACCCCTCTAAACGTATCCAAAGAGATTCTCGAAAATGCTACAATCACGTTTAGATGACTCAATGATGTCGCAAAAAAATTTCGAGGACTCCATACGTTATCTAACCTGCCATTGACTTCGCTTATCGCTTTTGGGGATTACGAATATTACCTTCAAGAATTTCAGCTTCCGCTGCTGTCAACATGCGGAGGACCAGGTTTTTAAATCGTAACCGGAAAGAATTCTTTTACTTGGAACCGAACACCAAAGAACCAAAATAGCTTCATATATCATCTAAGTATTATTGAAATCGTCAGGAGAACATTATGGATTGTGTTCACAAATTCAACGCTTCCGGAATTTGTAACCTGTGTAGTTGAGCATTCTTAATATTAAGCGGAGCTACAAAATTAGAAAGAAAATACGCTATTTGCAGAAATACAAATTTCATGATTAGAAAGAATAAAAAATTAGAATAGAATGAATAGTACGTACATATCGAGATGCACGTGAATTTTATTAATGAGCGAAAATGAACTAACAATGGATGTACGCGCAACTCACCGATTTGGCTTTTTCAGAAAAGTCTAAAGTCGTGACCGTTTAGTCTCAGAATATAGGTATGGTAATCCCGGCTTGCTTTCCAGGAAGTCTGATCCCGGGACCTAAGAGTTCTTCAAAGATCGAAAACATAATACACACCACATACACAGAACGGCCGAAATTTAAAGAAACTCATTCTAATGCATATTAGCATATGTAAAATCGGAATGTTACACATCACGTACGTATTTCCCTCGTTAGTGATACGAATGGAAATGTTAGTGAACGGCAGTGCAAATTTTGTTTTTATCTCGTATTGAGTGATAACTGTAAGTATTGAGGGTAAATTGAAATATTAGTTAGAGAAATCCTCGGTATATTTCGTCCGTTCGTACAAATTTTAGTCTACAGTTCTATGGGGGGAGAACAGTGCATAAATTAAAAGCAAGAATTTTCTTTTTCTTTACTGCAATAATCAGTTACTCGTGGAAATCATCCTGGTCACGGTCAACCAAATTGTCTTCATTCTGATCGTCGTCCATTTTTGAATCTGAACCAGAAAATAATAAAAATTAAGTATTATTTAATTTAAGAATTTAACAATTTATTAATATGTATTTATGTTCTCGTTAACATGCCGAGTTTAACAAATACGCAATTAATTACGTTCTCACTAGTCACAAATGGCTGGGAATAATAATCGCCATGTTTTTGACGTACATGGTGTTTGAATCGCACGTTTTTTGTTCCGGCCGGTGAAATGTCGCACGCTTTCACCACTTTATAAAGATAGATCTGGCGTTTAATGGAACGCAGGCTTACGGTCATTTCGGGAAGGCAACAACGATTGAAAAACACAAAAGACATGGTTTTTGTAAATTGATAAAATATCAAGTTTAGTAAATTCCTTTTTTGAATGGTACGTGATCACAAATTTAATTAAATAGGAGAAGGACTGAACGCATGGCGCCACGCGTAAGTACAATGAAAATAGAATTTTAATTTACTCACCAATTTTCGTTTTGTCCTCCATTATTTGTTCACAAAATTAACAACTCGTAGAATCCAAGTATTTTTGACTGAAGAAATTGTAGCCGTCATTACTGTTGACCGTCTTGAGTGTCTGTAGCCAATTTAAAAATCACTGCTTTCCAAAGATTCAATTAGGAGCTCAGGCTGGGCATGAATTTGTTGATGTGTTCATTCTCAAAAGTTCAACTGGCTGAACTGGCAAAAATTGCAATTTCTGTCAAATCAAGCAAAATCAACACATTCAGCGCTGAGTGTCCACAGTCTTGAAGGTTTTATTGAAGTTTTGGTAAATCAAAACTAGACTAATAATGAATAACTGTCTCTTGTTAGTTTTTTACTCTGTCAATTCTTTACCTCACTTCTCTGTCAGTCTCCTCGGCTTGTATTTGGCGCATGGCAATTGATATGCACATGTGTATGCAATTTGGCATCATCGCATCGCTCTATTTGGATTTTAGGATTTAGGAATGTAGGATTTAGAATTTAGGAATTTGGGATTTTAGGATTTAGGAATTTAGGATTTAGAACTTAGGATTTAGGAATTTAGGATTTAGGATTTAGGAATTTAGGATTTAGGATTTAGGATTCCAAAATCCAAAAAAAAGTTGGAATCCTAAATCCTAAAACCGATTTTTTTTAACTTTTTCAACTTTTTGTTGCTTTCAATTTTTGCACTGTTCCCCCCATACAGTTCAGCCTTCATTTCACGGATTTAGTTTAACACAAAATATGGGATTATATTTACTCAGACGATATTCGATACACTTTAGGTTGGAGCAATGGGGAGTGCTGAGTGCGTTGTTATTGAAATGTGTTGAACCCGCCTTAGCCACCCGTGCAGAAAAAGATATAAATGAAGTAAAGAAAGAAAGAAATAAAGCAAAAAAAAGAGAGAAGAAAAAAGATAAAATAATAAACGTTAAGTGCACTCGTCAACACACATCACATACAAAAAATATCATTCCTCGCTTCCCAAAACAGCGGCAACATTTCCTCGCTGAATAGCAATACGCATCCTCTGTATAAGAAATTGTTCGGCTCGTATTTCACCAGTCACGGTAAAAATACGACGCCCGATGATCGTATGAGACGAAGATCTTCCTTCGCCCAAAAGCGGGAAGTTTCCACAGCAAATGGAACAAAGAGAAAACGCCCTTGAAGGAAATCATACTTCCTCAACTTTCTCAATTGAACCGCCTCCGCAGCACTTCCCTGAATAGTGGCCGGCGTAGCTTTGTTATAAACTACAATATAGTATAAGTTACAGTAATTTTACTCATCAGTTCCAAATGAATTCGGATGTATTTAATTTATCAACGTGTGTTCATCGGATACCATATTAATATTTGGACGCAAGATTACATGAAAAATGCACATATCCACTCAGCTTAACAGCCTCCGAAGGAACGATTCAGAAATGATTCCATGAACCAAACTGTGGAAGTAGATTTCTGACCTCTTGTGCAATGTTTTTGTTTGCACTTGTTTTTTTTTAAACATTTTTACATTTTACAATTAACGAAGGGTATACTCGATATAACGGCCTCTTTAAATTTTGCGCTGGGCCTAAGAACGTTATTAGTATACGTCATTTCGAGGGCTTGAAATTACGGTTTTGGAGAACTGGTAGGAAATTGAAAATAATTTTCAAAAATGCCCAATTTGTCACCAAATTTAATTTGAAAATTCTCTAAAATTATTTTCGGTTTTTTGGAAAAAAATTCAAATCATCGAAATGCCGTATGCAAATAACGTTGTTAGGATCCGCGAGTTCAAAAAAATAAGGAAAACCGTTATATCGAGAATACCCTTCGCTAAGGTTAAAAAAACTTTTTTTTTCGAAAATCTGGTACATACTTTGGAAACTATAAATTTTTGAAAGTGTTCATATTCATTTGTGACACCCTGTGGTTATAACTACCATGATAGAGTTGCACTAATTCTATCCGAGCGTTCAAATTCGGATATTTGATTTAACAGCGATTACATGTTGGATACGCCTCAACAAAATAGAATTTCTCGGCAGCACTTTAAATGAATAGACATATCGAGTATATATCTATCCACTCTAGTGACACGCCATGGACTCGTACGATTAGAAATGTTTGTATGAACTAATCTGTAAAATAGAATTTTCAGTTCAGTGTTTAACACCTTTCCACTCGAATCTTTGCGAGACGAAAAGAAATAACGAAACTTAAATTGATTTGCATTCCAAAGTTCAATTGTACAATCCAAATTAAGTTTGATTAAAATAAGTTAATTGACAAGCGTATTTTTATGCCCATGTATATTGATTTCAGAATGTAGCGAATCTTGCCTGAGTTTACTCCAACTTAGAATCGCCTAGACAACCTCGATATCTCTTTCATAATCTGTTGGACTAGGAGATGGTTTGGATGGAGTTTCACGAAGTAAATATTTATGAAAACCTTATTAGAAGCAAAATGTACATATCGCATTTCTTTAGCAATCTAGGGCTGTTCCTGCTTGTTGAATCTAATCACATCGCGAGTTTACTTTCATCCTTCAGTTCTGCACCAATTGAAGTTGAGTTTAAATCGAAATATCTAACAATTTTTTTTAGATATGATGATGATGATGATGATGAACTTGGGCTCAGGAGACCAGGAGACCAAGTACTTAATTGACATAGCCAGAGGCCGAATCAAATTTGGGTATATACAAATTTTGGTACAATTATGGGATTACGGACGGTTCAACAATTCAGGGTCTT
>JAQGCA010002201.1:0-14559 GCA_034698945.1 Protaphorura quadriocellata | reverse complement strand
CACAGGTAGTTCTCGGGTTTTAGCACAATTTGTTCTCGGGTTTTAGCACAATTATTTCTCGGGTTTTAGCACAGTTATTTCTCGGGTTTTAGCACAATTAGTTCTCGGGTTTTAGCACAATTAGTTATCACGATTCAGCACAGAATTAGTCCATTAATCTTTGCGCGTGTTGTAATCCAGATTTAGTAACAATTGGATTTTATTTTTAGAAACTGAAAATTTGAAGAAAAAACCGATAGTTATCAGAAATTTAATTTCTCTCATTCTAAAGTACAACATAGTGAATATAGGTTATTCCGTCATCAAGAACTTACTTTGGTGACGTTGGCACCTATCGTCATTACTGGATGAGGAGAGTAGCCATTCAATTGATCCAAATTATCGTCACAAATATTGGTAATCAGTAATTATCAGGACTGATTACTAATACGTTAATTTGGATTTTCTGGGCAATCGTGGAATTGTTAATTTCGTATTTTTAACGCACAGTGGCGACTCGTTCTAATGACGTATTTAACAGTATGAAAATGCAATGCCATGCTAATTTAATTTTCCTTATTGACGATTAACAGGTTTCTACTCACTGATTCTGTCACAAGACTGTTTAAAATGGAAGTAACTATGTCATCCGGATTATTTTCAAGACGTCGAAATGTATTCAATCAAAAGCCAGGGAGGATGGATGAAATGCTGGAGAATGTAATATATTAAGACAAATTTTACTGTATACCGCAGTGGTTAGAATTGATAACATCTAGATCTACACATTCTTTTATTGTAATTTTAGAAAGAGGTCCATTCAAATCATCTTACAACTTTGAAGATCACTCCCACTTATTTCCCAGCTATGGGAAAACAACGACCCGTACAGATTGCTTGCAGAAGTTGCGTCCTGTCTTCAGGAGTATGCTTTTAATTTATTACATAAATTATAACGTTTATTTTCTAGACAACGATATAGCAGCATATATTTTGGTCCTCAGATGATTGTACCGGAACGAAACAGATTGCTTGGAATTCGTAATTGCTTCCTTGTCGAAAATATGAATATGGAACAGCCGTTCTACCGACGCTGCCTGCCACACGTTTTACATTATTGGGGATTTGGAGACAAGAAGTCGAAACGATATTGCTTTGTCGAGCCGAGTGATGTGATTGCTGATCCGTCATTGTTCAAGGTTTGAATTTGAATTGAATGTTATGAAAATTATCCTTACTATTTGTAGGGAATCTTATCTCGGAGCTAGAATGCTTTTAATTAATCCAATGGATTAATCAATTCTAACGGATGTATTTTTTACCGATAAAGTGGCCACATCAGGCTGCATGGTGAAAAGTTGTACCAATGAAGGAAATATTGAAGTGACTTTACTGAACTCACTTTTATTTTCTTGTTTTCATTTACTTCTCAGTTAATCCTTGGAAGAGAATCTACAATAGAACAGAAGAAAATGACTGAGATGAACCGAAACGTATTAACGGAAGAACGAAATAGAGCATATAGTTTTTTAGAGTCGTTTGGATTGTCACCACTTGGAAAGTGGGGCAGGAGGGTATTTCGAAGGTTTGAAAAATGTATTATTTCTAAAATAAAGCATATTTGACTTTAATTTAATCCTTAATTGCTTTATTTCAATTTTACTTTGTGTAGACTTGGGTGGTGGTTGTTGGGGAAAGTTCTTTCAATAATGTTCAAGTCAATTGCAATTCACAAATCAGAAATTGGAATTCTACATGAACTTCATTATCACGATCTGCCAATCATTTATTTGCCACTGAATAGAAGTCATTTTGATTCTTTGATTTTATCTTGGACATTGGTCAGTTGCGGATTTCCTCCTCCCTTGTTCATTGGTTCACACAGTCTAATGCAGAAGTCTCCATTGAGGTACATTTTCAACCTTACTTGTTTCATTAAGAAAAATTATATAGCGCTTTCGATTAGATCACACATTCACTTGTCAAAAAAGTATGTAAGAATATCTGATTTGATAATGAGAGGACTACCATTCTTATTAAGATAATCACTGTCGTTACATGCATTAACGATAGCCTTTCATTTGACTCTGTAAACGTTACAAAAATGGAAATGTCGAAGTCAAATTATGGTAAGATATCTGAAACAGCAACCGA
Source organism: Protaphorura quadriocellata (assembly GCA_034698945.1). Taxonomy (NCBI): domain Eukaryota; kingdom Metazoa; phylum Arthropoda; class Collembola; order Poduromorpha; family Onychiuridae; genus Protaphorura; species Protaphorura quadriocellata. Next base: position 12,426 of record JAQGCA010002201.1, on the reverse strand, counting down.
CCTGCCGAGTTCTCTGAAATCTGCAATCTGCTGCTACACATCTCATTTACCAACACAATGTCCGAACGTAAACAACCAAAAACAAACGTATTTCCGAACGAAATTCTGAACAGGACTGATTATTTACAAACAAGCGAATTTAAAAGGCGAATCTAGATACGCCTTTTTCGTGACACGTGTGCGAACACCCTTCTCATCTGACATTGGGATCGATTGGTCAGATCTGCTATCTGCTCCTGCATTTTAAGTTATGTTGTTTTGTCTAAGGTATCACTCTGCTATTATTTTAACGAAAAATATAATTTCCCTGTTCTGATCTAGAAATATTGCAAGGATCTTTGGAGGATTAGGCTGCATGAACAATCGAAAGGGCACCGAAATTGATTACAAGTATCCCATCTTCAGTTCCTGTCTCTTGACATATTTTTCCGTAATTCTGAAACGTGGAAATAGCCTTCAATTTGTTCTGGAGCCAAACCGATCCAGAAACGGCTTGCCAAGTACCTTAGTGGTTGGAGGTAATCAAATAAATCATTAGTTTAGATGGGCATGGTTGATGAGAGTTTCATACAATGGCGTTCAATGAAACCTGTCCCACGAGACCGAGTTCAGAGCTTTCATTGTATTGTGTTCTCTGATTATGGACTGACCATCATTTTATAATTATATTCATATTGTTTCGTTTCCGTTCCAACGGTCCAAATATCATGTTCATGTAATGAAAAATGTCGGGCATTTTATTTCAGTGGAACTTCTGAATATTTTGGCTGAATTACACGAAAAGAAAGATATTGAGGACGTGTACATCATTCCACTCAGCATAAACTATGAAATTGTGCCAGACGCAGACATTCTTTCAAAATCTGATCCGAGCAGCACAGAAACTTCATTTTTCAAGCAACTCTGGAAGTTTCTAACTTCAAAACAACTTGGCCACGTTCGTGTCAGCATTAGTCAACCATTCCGACTTCGGGTATGGAGTTTACTTACGATTAGCTATTTTAATATACTACAACTTCAATCGTACGTTTTATTTGCCCGGCAGGAATTCAAACAGGGTGTGACGGTTCCAAACATAAGTAAGTGGTCATACAAGGATGAATATCCAGACATGGACATCAAAGTCTCAGACACCAGCTGTATACTTTTGAATGGGGAAGATATTCATTGGGACGATGACAGAGAATCCTGTGCTTCGGTGTCATCAGTCTATGGAGAGACTGACCTACTTCGTTTAAGGGGGGAATCTCCGCAAGACCGTTTGGTCCAGGCGTTAGCTCATCATTGCATTTATGGTAAAAAAGGAAATTGAAGACGAATCTCACATATAAATATATGGAGTCGTGCATAATATTTATCCTTATTATCCCACGGGTAAGAAAACTTTGTCTTGAAAGGCAGGCCCACCGAAAATCGAAGTAGAACGAAAAGTTTCAATTTCACTCGATTGGAATTGAGACTTTTATCCTTGCGCGGAAATTTTTTTAAAGTCTTAATGAGGCAAGTAATGAAGTGGACGAAAAGTGATTAGCATTTAGTATTTAATAAAAATTATTTTTCGCGATCTTAGAACTACAGTAACTATTTTTTCGTTCCAGATGCCATGAGAAGCACAGTGTTCATGTCGACAAATATTGTTTCATTCCTCATGCTCTACAAATTCACTTCGGGCACATCCTTAGATAGGATTGCTGGTGAAATGGGTTTGTTGAAAAAATACTTCAAGAATCATCATATGGATGTTGGGTTTTCTGGTAATTTGAGGGCTGTTGTGCGTTCGGCTGTAAGTCTATGCATGAAGTAATTTTATCCTTACGAAACAGTTTTCATCTGTAGTGATATGTGCTAATTTACACATTATGTACAATAATGACTACTTCCTTCAATTAGATTAAACTTCTGGGGCCATCAGTGATAGCTACCGAAACTCTCAATGGTGTTCAAATATACAAACCCGTAAAGACTGACATGAGTTTGGCCACTTTGAATTATTACTCGAATCATGTGACTCAAGTTTTTGCGATGCAATCTGCTATTGGTAAGTTGATATAAATGTTTTGGAATATGTGCTTTGTTATTACTCACGAGTAGTATCTGTATGGGTGTTTTAATTTTTTCTTCCAGCCACTGCAATTCTAGCTTACTGTGGTCCAGCCTACCATGCAGACAAGCTATCTCACATGAAAAGGCATATGGAGGAGGAGGATTTAGTCCAGCGAGCTATGCAAATCTGCCAGATACTGAAGGGTGAATTCACATTCTTTCCACTTTGTAAATCAACCGAAGAAGTTGTGAGAGATACTATTGAGGTCATGAAAGAAACATCCCTCGTCGAGGTTTCAATGGTTAGAACAAAATTAAATAGCAATAGCATTATTATGTGTGGGAACAACGGGATGCATCAGAACTTTGTTTCTTCGCACGATTATAGAATAGCGGTTTGTGGAAACAGTTAGATAAACTTTTTGTACTGATTTTCATTAAGTCAAAAATATTTAACTCTACGCACGATGAACTTCAAGCCACAAGCACTCAAGATCAGTCCGTTCACGGCTCATATCTGAGGTATTTAGTTTTATCCTCAATATTAAATGGTGCCATGTCGCGTGCTCTACTAGTGTGTTTCATCAGCACGTCTACGAATCCTTAAATTCTCTACGTGGTCAATATTATAATTTGTTTTCTGGGCACCCACAACTCAGGTTTTAAAGGGACTGTGAACAGTTCTCCAATTACAATGTGCACGAATCAACATAATTTTTTATTAATATATTTTGTCTTGAATGTTTCTAGAGGAAGGTTTACTATGAAACCGAATCCGACGGGATTTTGCCCTGGCAAGATGGCGAAGGTGTCTGCACAGTACAACGTATAGAAATCCGTGGCAGCCTCAGCAGCTTTGGGAAGTTGGAAGTTTTGAGGAATCTGACCCGTCCAATTTTGGAATTGTACAGTTTCATCTGTAACCCTTTGAAGTGCTTGCTTCCTACGGGCAAATTCAAGGGAGAATTGGACGAAGTCAAACTCAGACAGATAATTCTGCCGTACATAGAGAAGAAGATTCAACAAGGACTAATTTCGAATGGTAATTAGTAAATTCGAAGCACAGGGTTAATGTCACGCATAACCTTTGACCTCCGCATGTGCAGCCTGATGTGGAGTCGGACAAAACTTGTGGTCTACTATAACATGTTAGAGTATCTAGGGACACTAACACTAGTGAGCTACTCCGCTTTAAAATCTAATGCACGTAGCGGCGCTGACAATCCCGCAAGTAATATTTGCGACGTAAACACCCCAGAAAGGCGGAATTTTGAACGGTTCCAAGGTTCATCGACTAAAACACGGGCCAAATATTTTTTTCTCCGACAAATCCTCCTACGACATCTTCTCTGCCATATTTGTATGCAATTGTTAGAGTGATTTCGAGTAAGTTGATTAAGACGGCAAACTGAAATAACCTCAGATTATTTCCTCCATTTGCGCTGCCGGTGAAGAATTTGTTTTCCCCAAACCGGCCAAATAAAATTTTAAGAATTTTATAAAAGTATTGCAAAAAATGTGGCAATAAAAGATAGCATCGGCGGATATTTCGAAGAAAAAAAATATTCTAATCACGTTTAGTCGATAAACCGCTCGAATTCCGATTTATTTTCATGCTGATTTTTACTTCAGTGCTCGTCAACGCACATTCGACGGACATCGGATTTTAAAGGGAGCTCTCGAAATCCTTCATAAAATCATCCACAATGTGCATATTTCAGGTGTGTTGAGACGAACTCCCCCTGATTGGGCTGTAGGGGTGGGTCAAAGGTTATGCGTGAAACCCTAAAGACCGACTTAAATCTTGGTTCTGAAACTTGATTTGGTTTTCCCAATTAAATGTGAGATTCGGTTTACTTAATTTTTGACCTGGAAAGGTCAGGTGACGATTTTTATTAGTTACGAGAAACTTTTAATTGCATGAAAACATTTCGTTCTGGCTTGGTTATGTGATAATCTTAATGAACACAAATTAATTATTTCAGTTGGTTTGGCGAAAATGCAAGTTATAAGGAACACGTTGTCGAATCTCATTAGCATGGACGTACTCGGTTACGACTGTCCAAAGGGAGATCCGAAAACACATATTTACTATCTCTGCGATTTTTACAACACCGAAGAAGCACTGGATGAACTTTCAGATCATATTCGCGGATTTTGTACTTACTGAATGATGTTTACCTATATTAATTAAGGACTTGTTCATCCATGAGTATTTTGATAACGCTATATACATACATGATAAAGTATTTAGTATTTTGAATTAAATATTTTCATTGTTTAACCATGTGTTGTGTTTCACTAATTTCAAGTTAATTGTAATTGTCTTCGAATACCTGTAGTACGTGGTAGTAAACCAATATAATACCCGAGCAGAATCGCCATAATTTTACTAACCATATGATTCGTCGAATGGGAAGATAGTAGGCATGACCGATTCCAATGCAATAGAAACTCGAAAAGAAATAGTTCACCAATACCTTTTCCCGAAATGACTACGATGGTATCGAATTAAATTGAAACTAACCTAAGTTCCCAACTATCGTAACTGTATAGAAATATTATAGGTATTAGCATAGCAGGCTCATTGATTCCCTTATATTCCAGTCACTCGACAAGAACGGATTCTTCTCACTGAACCCCAATCTTCCTTGGATCTCGTTTGTTTACATATTCGGACTAATTTTTATTGGTTGGATCAGGTGGTCTTGATTTGCTCCAGATTTGATTTTCTGTTCACCTGTGAACTGCTTGCTACTGACTTCCTTCTGTCTTATTTTTGTTCTGTTTTGTGAATTATTGTGATTATTTCAAACTGAGATTAACAATCACCCTTACACGGAAGTTCTATTTTCAAGAAGTACGTGGTGAGATTTTCAAAAACTAAATAAATTGAAGTATTAATTTTGGATAATTCGGCCCGTCCGGTGACGTATTTTTTTAATTATATTCTTATCAATATTTCAGACAACTTTCAGGTTCCTACTCCAAACATTGACTAGTAGTAACTCGGATCTGCCACGGGAATGGAAATAAGCATTCCTTGACTTCTAATCACGGATTTCGGCCAAAATTATTGAGAGGTACTACACTTCATCTTTAATAACATTCTTTTAATGATCATTCTCAAGATCTTAATCCAACAGCGCTGGGTGGGTTGTGACTCCATTTCATATTCCATCTAATCACATCCAGAGCGTTTTTAGACAAATATACATCTGAGGAAATGCTCAGATGTATATCAGAATTAAATTTACAAAGGTTTATAGCTCACTTTATTTTGTTATTGGTGCTGGAACTTTTTTACTAAACTGGAATATTTTTTCAATAGTCAACAATTTTTATTCAGTGTGATTGACTATCTTTCATACAAAGCCAGACGAAGAACGAAGAAGGCTCAGTTCATTTTGCTGGTACAATTGATTTTTGCTCTACTTTGACTTTTTAATTCCTATTCTAGGTGTAAATTTAATATGTCGGCAAAGAAAGAAGTTTAGACCCAAGTATCTGATCTGCACCCAGATTTGCCATCGGTTTCAGGGACTGAAATAAATAAAAAATGGATACGAATACGGCCATTGCTTCCGACATTGGCAGTGGTCAAGCGCCGCTAACATCAAAGTTATCTAACGCGAACGCCGGAATAGCCTCAACAAAACCACAGCCTGGCGCCAGAAAGATTTTAGTGCTGAAGAAAGAACATAAACGGATGAACGTAAGTTTATAAAAGTGAAAAAGCTGGGAATGCCTATACTTAATCATTAAGGAAATCATTTGTTTCGACTGAGGAATTTTTGTTTTAACGGAGTGCGAGAATTCATTCCTATTTTGAGAAGTTAATGCATATGCTTACTGCTTACTTACGATACTTACGAATGCTTACGCACAATGTAAGGACCCAATTTTGGGAAGTAGTGTGACGATGAATAAATAAATAAACTCAATATGGTGACCGTTCGGTCTATTCGTATTTTCATAATCCGACTGATTAAAGTTAAATGAGCCATTCACTCTAAAATTGTCCGATCTATTAACTATTCATTCATAAATGCATCATCTAACAACCAACCGGTCACCAATTCCTTCATTTATTGACCTCGTTATTAACCGGTAAATGTTTACCCCAAGACATTCAATGACCGCATATCCAGCACAACGCATTATTTTGGCAAGCCGAAAAGTTATCTTAATCTGTGTTAAATATTGCAGACATTGAAAGAATTTTTGAACCAAGAGTTGACCAGAAGTTACCTATTGGAACTCGAGGAAGACCGATTTGCAGCAAGAAGAGAAAAGGTAAATTTTTCGAGTGCTAACTTTGGACGTGTAAGCAAACTGTCGAAGCTAAGTAATAATTTTTACGGCATGGTACAATTTTTAATTTTTATTACGCTTGGAAGTTGGAACTAATTTTGTAATATTTATCTTAGGTTTACTCATTTATTCGAATTCCTCGAGAGTTGGAGCGACTGATGGGTTATGGATTTTTTCATTGTGCCGATGCGTTTTTGTACATCTTCACTTTCCTACCGCTCCGATGTATACTGGCTTTCTACCATTGTTGTCTAAAATTAACGAGCAACGTCCTCAAGTGTCAAGTGACTCTCGGGTGTGTACACATTTTATTTTTAAATTAATTTCCCCATTTCGTACAACAATCAGATAGTCATTGGACTATCTCACCGGGGCTTGTGTCGATTAATGGGTTTATTTTAATTATGGTTTACCCACAGTGACATCAAGGGATCTCTGAAACCTGCAGACAAATGTGACCTTCTCAAGTGTCTGATTCTCTTCTCTTGTGTTTATGTTTTCACCTACATTGACACATCTGTTATGTATCATGTGATAAAGAGCCAGTCAGTCATTAAACTCTATATATTTTTCAATATGCTTGAGGTTGGCGATCGACTGTTTGCTTCATTTGTTCAAGATACTTTAGGTAAGCTGAGTAAACTGTTATTAATTAGAAAATCAATGGCTATTTCAAGCCGCCATCAACATTTCAAAGTTCAAGTCGTTGATTTTAAATCTTACTTTCTTCCTTTTTAATTTCTAGATGCGCTATTTTTGACAGCAGTGGAGAAATCTGATAAAAAGAGTCACCTGAGTTTGACAACTCATACGCTTTTAGCCATTTTTAGTGTTTTCGGTCATGCCCTCGTTCTTCTTTTCCAAGGGACTACACTTAGTGTTGCTATCAACGCCAATAACCGTGCTCTCTTGACAGTCATGATGTCAAATAATTTTGTGGAGCTCAAGGGTGCGGTTTTCAAGAAGTTTGACAAATTAAATCTATTCCAGGTAAGCCTATATTAAGAAAATATATTTCAATATTATTTCGGCGCATTAGTAGTGCTGTCATAGTCATTTACGACAACACGGTGGTTACTTTCCGTTCTATCTCGCTATGTTGTGGTATCAGCCCGTCCGTCGGCTGAGGGCTGACGTTTTTCTAACTCAATCTTTGAATCGAGTTTTCTACCAATATAGGTAGGAGGGGTCTCTTCCATCAGGCCAAATGGAAAAGAAATCCCATTCTCTTTCAGAAGATGTTCGAAAATGCTGTACCGGCAAACATCAGTTAATGTTTTCTTCTTTTAAATCCGTAGGTATCGTGTAGTGATGTCAGAGAACGGTTTCATCTGTGTGTTCTCCTCCTGATAGTCTCAATTCAAACAATGAGAGAATATTCGTGGGAGGAGTCTAGATTCTGGATTCTCTGTCCAGACTGCATAATGGTTTTAGTGGCTGAGGTTGGAGTTGATTGGATTAAACATGCTTTCATAACCCGGTTTAATGAGCTTTCCCCTGACGTAAGTATTTGGAGAAAACAGTGTTACTAGCGCACGTTGAATTACAATGACTTTTCAAGTATAGAATTAATTATTCATCTTTTACTTACTCATCTCAGGTATACAAAGAATTCACGCTAAGTCTAGCATACGATTTAGCATCGTCCAAACAAAGACGTGCTATTTCTGACCACTCTGACATGGTCGGTCGTCGTCTTGGATTTGTTCCACTGCCTCTAGCAGTTGTCCTGGCCAGAACAATTGGACCATCATTTCCGGAACTAAGTCCAGGCATCATTATTCTCCTCATTCTAATCTACACAGCCTTAGCGTCCTTCCGTCTGCTCAACAGTATCATTCTGATAGGTTTGTAATATGCATGATTATCATTTAAATAATCACTGAGAAACTTGTTCCCACGACCATCTGACTATCTGACTTAAAAGACTGGCTCCTGTGTATCGCCCGAAGCGTTGTTGTGTGAATCTCATGATTGTCATGTTATAAACACTATGAGATCAGATCGGATGCCCTGTGCTTCACTTTCATCCCAGGACTAGGACCACAGTTTTGTCCTCACCCGAACCCGTCGCATTGGAAATATTTCAATGTTCTTTGAATGTTTAAAGAATTTTTCATTGCTTTTGAACTATTTGCTTGTCTTTCCTAGGTAAAGCCTGTGATCTCATTCAAAACCACAACATCAGTCAACAAGCGAGTACCCCAGTCACCAAGACCGGCCAGACTTCGTCTTCGACACCAGGCTCGATTCATCCACAGTCTGAAATAATTCACACTCAGAACAATCCACCCAATTCTGAAGAAGCGAGTGCTGCATTTCTACGGTTTAGAAATACTGCTAGTCAACCCACTACTCGAAGTCCGTCACCCAGACTAATTAGTCCAACACAATTAAATTTTGGATCTTCAGCTGAAGAATTGTTTGCTGTTGACGATGACATGGAGGATGTGAATGCGTTACCACCAAAAAAAACTCAACCTAAGGCACATTATCGTTCCGTCAGTGCGTCTCACACTCCGAGATCAAGTCTTGGTGGGATTCCACCTTCCGATTTTCAATCTCTTGGTGAAGCTCCTGCACCCGTTCTCCCAGACTCAATCACTGGTATGCTCATGGCAAATAGTGCTGTGAGCATTTTGAGTGTTAGTCTAAATGAAGAAATGCTTCGAGCCACTGCATCGGCTCAGAATCAGAACTCTAAAGGCGAAGCTTCTACTTCTACTGAAGCGTCTGCTCCAGACACAGTTCCTGTAAGGGAGCGTGAACGCCACAACTCAAGGAGATATTCCTTAGGAAGTAATGTTGAGAATGAATTCAGTGGAATGCCCACGGCTAATTTGACTGAGAATGATTCAAAACCTCTGGACAAGAGTTCTAAAGACGAATTATTTGATAGGCCTAAAATAGTTGAGTGTATTACTTGTAGAAATGCAACTGCGAATCAAAACAATGGTGAAGGCGAGGTTGAAGGTGTTGATTTGGATTCGACATTAGTATCAAGTACTGAAGGGTATGAGCCGGGGCAGACTGATGTAGAACAGAACAAAGAAAATGATGGGGTTGACGAGAAAGAGGCCAAGGGGGATGGAAAGCAAAAGAAAAAGAAAGGAATCGTTTCATGGTTTTCGGACTTAGCACATTGAGTGCATTTTTGATCACACTGTTCGCTGACAAAATCGTCTTGTGTTGAAATAACACCAAAGTGCAAAAGCGGTCAAAGTACGAGAAAAGTTACATCATTAAGACCTTGGGCTCTTAGATTAAGCTTTTCTTGTCAAATAAAAAGTAAAGATTTCGGATAACTTTAGCCCAAGTTCAATATTTACCAGATTTTATTTTATTCAGCCGTTCGATCCGTGAGGTGTGTAGGTGTTATTTATGTACTAGTAATTAGTGGATGCTGCCGAAAATAAAGACTGTCGAAATCAGAATCCTTTCTCATGTTCCTACTTTCGACAAGGTAAAATTCATGTTAGTGTCTCCAAATTCTACTCAAGTTGTTGATGCTGCGCTGCAAGTGTCTTATGAATTAAAAATGTGCACTGACTATGAGACTATAATATAAGTTCAATCATTCCGAATAAATTCAATCAAAACGCGATATAAACGTCATTATACGATATGTTATTCTACAGGCATTTTCACTTCATTTAGAAACAGCAATGGCATACATCTACTATCATATCGACAACTTGTGTATTTCATGAATATGGTGCTGGTGGCAGTACTTTGTGTTATAATATTAAATTGATATTGATTACTGGGGGAAAATACATTCATATAACAGTTTTTGGGGTTATTCTAGCGAACTCGAACAAAACCGATTCCGGCAAATTCGGAGTTCTACACCTCCGGTAATTCCCTCGTTAGTAAGGCGTGTTGTTCTAGCTAGAGAGTGCACTATCTAGCAAGTTCAACGTATGATTTGTGTAAGGAAGGTAAGACAAGACAAACAACGATTATTAAAAATAAGAAATATCTGAAATCGGAACTTTCACCTTTACCTAGTAAAGAAAATTCTATGTACTAAATCCTGGAGGATTTGGCCGGGAAATTAAAAATGCGAGGACGAATTCTAATTCTTGCGTCGCACAAAGAAGTGGGAACGAAAAAAAGGAAACATCCCGTGATTTCTCGTTTGGCAGTGACCTTTGTACTGCATACTGGTAGAATTTGATAACAACTAAAAGTATAGAGGAACCACGAAAATACTCGACATTTAATATTTTACTATGACTCATTACATTTACATTTATTCACATTGAGTGGAGTGGGAATAAGCAATAAGGGTGGGGAGAATAACCAAATATTTACATTTTTTACCTCGCAGATAAATATTAACGAATTTTAAATTACTGATTACTGACACTGCTGAAGTTAGTGCTGAAAAGTAACCCAGAAGAAGTGACTTTAGTAGGATTTTAGAAATGGTGAGTGTTGTGTAATAATTATTCAATTATATTTTCGTATACAATCATATATGTATAATGCAGTAACGCCCATTGCCATTCTCATATTTCATTTAAACTAATTTCTAGATTTTGCAGTTAACAGACACCTTCGGATTTCTAGGTCAAGTAATACCCAGTGTTGATAAACAATTCAATTCATTGCTCGTCGTCGTTCAAAGATGTCAAGCCTTTACATTATATTTAATTTCTTGTTTTTATATTAATTTGTACATTTCCATGTCGCTTTTCGACTTCGTTTTGTGAAAATGATGATGGTATAATAAAAGTCATCGGGCATCGGGAGCTCGTAGTCTCGAGGATTTAAAGTTCGACTTCGTTTTACGAAAATATCGTCCATAATGACCTTGAAGTTTTGACACTTAATCAAAGTTGCTCACATTAATATTTATTATTTCTATTTTTGGGTAAATATTCTGCGTTCGTTTATCGATTTTGTTTATTTTTACAGTCTGATGAACTCGAAGTTAAAGTTGACCTCGGAGTCGGGCTAGGTGAGCCTGAGAAAATTGAAACTGAAATACCTGAACCCACCAAAGGGGTTGTAGAGCAATTTCCCAGCAAGGATTTTGATTATCCTGGAATCTACAATGATAGCGAGCCTTCGACTGATGCCAATGGAGCCCTACTTAGTGGTGGAGAGGCCAAGCCTAGAATTCTGCTCATGGGACTCAGAAGGTCAATATTCATTTTCCTATTTTATTCCTAAAGAATTTTTCTGCACGATGATGGTTGCTTATGATGTCATCATGGGTATGGGTATTGAAGCAGACCTCTTCACATATCTGAGTACTTTTTCTTGAAAATGCGTCCTAATCGAATTATTAACTTTAATTCACAGAAGCGGGAAAAGTTCTATCCAGAAAGTTGTCTTCCATAAAATGTCACCAAATGAAACTCTATTTCTCGAGTCAACTAATAAAGTGGTCAAGGTAAGTCGAGGTATTCATTAAATGATTCCAAAAGTAAGAATCGAACGAAATGCTCTAGTGTTGGCTGCAGCCTGGCTGAACGAGGCAGGGCATAATTTCACGAATTAAAATTGTATTCTCTCATTCCTTGTTGCATGGACATTAATCAATTTATTTACTCATTTTCCTTAGGAAGACATCGCTAATTCCTCGTTCGTCCAATTTCACATTTGGGATTTCCCAGGCCAAATTGATTTTTTTGATCCCACTTTTGACTCGGACATGATTTTCGGAGGGTGTGGCGCTCTCATTTTTGTTGTAGATGCTCAGGTATCGTATAAATCAAATCGCATCGTAAATTAAAATACATTTTCAATCGTCGTAGGATTCAACATTCAAGTAATATTTATTTTCGCCTTTTCAGGACGATTATATGGAGGCGTTGGAGAGGCTACACACGACAGTTACCAAGGCTTACAAGAGTAATCCAAGGATAAATTTCGAAGTGTTCATTCATAAAGTAATCGAATTTGATAAAATTAAACTAGGACGTTTCTCCTATAACGAGTCAATTTCTCTTTCACGGCCGAATTCCTGACATATATTTAATATTACTTTAAAATTGTCCTACAGGTAGACGGACTTTCCGAGGATTATAAAATGGAGACTCAGCGTGATATTCATCA
>JAQGCA010002200.1:0-14563 GCA_034698945.1 Protaphorura quadriocellata | reverse complement strand
CTGCCTTGCCTTGCATGGCCAGAAAATCTGACGCAATAAGTCTAACTTTTACACAAGAAAATATGTACACATCATACCAATCAAAAACTTCCAATTTCTCACATAAAAATCACGTGTAAGAACACGCCCAGTTTATGACACAAACACGTTCACAGGGGGAGCTCAAGCTGTCGTAAGTCAAAACGGGAACAATCCAATAATATCAGTTTCTCACTTCACTTTCTCGGGCGCCCGGTATCGGCGCTTGGGATTTGGCGATGACAGTCGTCAATCACGGCACTCTGTTTCAACAAAGTATAGTCCACAGACCGCACTGCAAAATTCTGTATCTGCAGAATTACATGATTTGAACAGACGAGTTCTAAATATTCCTCGACTAGATCTTCAAAAATGAACAACCGTCGCTCACGGAAACATACATGGTTTTCCGGCGGTTGACTTCAGCGAGATGACCCTAGTTTCTATCCGCCCGGCAATATTGCCAGCCGAAGATGACTTGAAGTCTAGTCCGTTGGCTGAAAGCCCATACTAGCTTTCTACAGTGTACAGAGTACAGTTGTACCACAGACACTATTTTTGCCAGAAATACTTCCATAGAAGATGTTCTTTATTGTGTCCATTTTCTCCTTTCGCCGCTCAATTTGTTCGGACAGCGTGGTGGACAAATCAGGTTAGGAGAGTTAGGACTGATCTGAGGAGTTGAAAAACCTAAATTAATAATGTACGTCTCATCTCTTCGAGGAAGTGACGAGGGGTCTCTCCGTTGTACCTGTACCAAATCGTACTTGCATACCGGTTCTATACTTGACATGAACACTGCAATTCGTGAAGTCTGTCTGATCCCATCTCACCCCACATTTATCTTTGGGGAGAACATGGGTATTACCGTTCGTTCTCAAGTACTTACAAAGGTAATGTGCGTACCATTACTTAATAATAGAGCGGATTGATTTCCGAGCCTCAAAGCTCGAACAGAGTGCACTATTTGAGGCCGAATACTACAAGGAAGAGGTTCGTGCCTTTCTCCTTACAAGGGATACCCGCGAGATGATAAAAAAACCCGGAAATATTAATTTTTAAAATTACGAATTTCCCGCTTGCTTAATAACCCGCTCTATGGTCATATGAACCTTAATTTGGCAGATACGCAATGGAATAGAAGCTATTTCAAGTTAGTGTATCAAACAGCACAGTGGTAATCTGTTCCTAACAGTAAATGTCATGGCAGTTGCGTCCGGAATGTAAAACCTTCACACTACCACCTCATGGGTCTCCCCTTTTTGTTCTGCTAATGCAGTCGTTCTCGTTCTTGAAATCCTGGTTAGGATGTCTGAAATTTCCTGCTGACAGAGTGGGAGATGATGTGAGGGTTGAAATGGGATGCGACAAGCGACAGCCGCTTCATTGAATCATAATCGAATCCGTCAGAAGTAGTTCGGAAGAAAAGGAAAGGTGGCAAAGACTTTCTCCGTCCAATCCTGTTGTAAAGATTTTCGTCGCCCTCAACGAGAACTTGCTTCGCTGGTCTCTACAATTTTGTAGGAAGGACGCTACTGAAGAGAAAAATTTATGCAGGTTCATTTGTTATTTTTTCTTCGTCCTTCTTTCCTGGTTCTGTTTTTGTCACGACCTGAGAGACTTGGATCTTGTTCTACAGAGGTCTAACCTTCGAAGGCCAGTCCCACCTCCCTATGAGTACCCCTGTTTAATGGGACCAGTTTTCTTCACCCGCGGGTGGTTCTACAAGGGAGGTTGCAATGAAGGTACTTTTCATAAATATACGTACTTGAAGCCAGTTTGATTTAAAATGTTGCCTCTGTCAAATATTGTGGTTCCTACGTAACATACTCATGTACAAAAACCACAAAGGAAATAGACACGGGACGAAGCGGTGCTTTCATTCTCAATGTATAGAATGTAGTGACTAGTGATGCTGGATTCTAGGTTTGGGCCACGTAGTGTCGTATGTACATAAATCCGACTCCATACACGTCAGTAGTATGGAACTGAAGCAGAGAGAGAGAAAAGTTAAGTGAGAGAGGCGAGAGGGTTGGCAGGAAAGAAGAAAGAGTCGAAGAGAAACGACAAGGAAGTCGATATTTTGTTCTATCAGAGAATAAGCTGTGACAGTTTGGTCCGCGGACTTCCACTATCCTCGCAAATTGCACATATGTGTGTATTCTATCACATGTTAAGGGCAATTTAAAATATGGGAATTGAATCTTTCAGAGTCAAACAGTAGAAATAATCAGAATTTGAATTGTATCTTATAAGAAGTATTGAGACGCCGTAATTGAAAGGATTCCCTACAACCCTTTCGAAATTATTGTACCTGTTCGATTTTGCCGCAATTTCTATACGTTGTAAATTTTAAACGCCTGAAAAAGTTTTGCCCTGAAATACCATTGCGTCGACCACAAGAGCTCACCGAAGTTATACATTAGAGTCAGACTCAGCTTTCATAAGCACACGGGAGGCATGGTAGCAGATGCGGCGACTTTTTCCATATCGAGACCTGTACAAACTTTCCTCAGGACGCTATTGTCTACAATTTATAAAAATTCCTCTAAATGGGCAGGAGAGATAAACCCATAGGTACACTGGTATTTTTGAATTTGATTAAATTTATTGATTGGGTAAATTATTGATGATGATTATTCTTGAAACCTTTGTTAAGTTAAGCCAAATTAAACCGGAATAACATTCCTAATTATAAGACTCTAGCAGGTAAATTCTAATGACGAAGTGACCTTAAGTTTTGACAGCATAACGAAAACTGCTGAAAATCCGCCTTCTGCAAGCCATAGATTTCCAGAAATGTCTAGAACTATTGAATTGAATAAACATGCCATAACATATACAAACTAGGAGCATACTTGAAGATTGTAACAACGCTAGTATAGAGAAGAGAGGCGGGTATCCTCATCCTCATTGTGAAGTGGCACTTCGTACATTCGTCCATCCGAAAAATACCCGCCTGCCTTGCGTGCCCCGTCCAAGTCGTCGTCCGTCCTGTTTCACCCAAATTACGGTCACTGCAGAGGATCACAGCAGGCTTCGAAAGTTGAACTTGACTTGACCATTAAAGACCCCCACTAAAACCTGACTCTGAGACTGGCATGTGTCGGGCATTTCCAGAACAATCCTTACGAACTACCCGGAGTCCTATTCCCTATGTACGTATGTGGTGCGTACATTGTAGTATAGTCAGTCTAGTGATAATAATGTATGTATGAGCTCGTTTGCCCGACATACGTACGCGACTCGAGGGGGTCCTGTGGTTTTCAATCTCTTTTTCTACCCGGGACTGTCTGACAGAGAGGAAATGTTTCCTTCAGTTGCTCATTCGTTTCCAGCCAACTCGAACATCTGAAACCTGGAATTGTTGGAAAGACCATGGAATGGAATGGAGGTTTCAGACTACCAAGTCTCTTACCGTCACCCGTATGTATGCGAATGCATAGCTAAGTAGTCGACCATCACCGTCACTCCCGACCCGACAGATCCTTCCTTTCTTTCCTTTGGATTCCAAATTCGCATAGGTTGATTTTCGACGGACTCGACTGGAAGAGAAATCACGGCGTGACGACGACAACCGCCACCCTACACTTCACAGCAATTCAATCCATAATTTAAAAGTCCGCCGCTACCTAGTCAGTCATAGGGTGACTTTCTCCAGGACGCCTCCAGCTACCTGTCACTGTTTGACGGTTCCCTTCAACCTCTACTATATCTACCATTTTCCGCACTACTTCCTTCCAATAATCCGTACTTTATGTAGGACGTTTAGTTTCATGACTAATGCCTAGGGCCGAGTGAAAGTAAAAAAAAACTTCAAAGGTTTGCCAATTCTTGTATGCCAACGCCTACGCTTCAGCTACCAACCCCTCTCGGGGCTAAGGCAAAACCGAAAACACAAACGGCCTTCTCTTTGACTCCAAACTGAAGTTAAAAAATTCAGTTGCAACGGGAAATTTGAGGAACCTACTCTGTACTGGCATCCATGCATGAGATTCCTAAGGTTTTTAGAAGGTGAAAGGTGAGAGTTTCATAAATTCGTTTGTACAGCAAATGTGGCTTCTAGAATTTACTTTAGGCAGTTTTTAAATACACTAACTCGATCAGACAGGTGCTCACATCGGATTAACTTCGAAAAGTTTTACGTGTGGATGTCGATCTCACACTGGTTTCTTATATGAGTTTTAATCATCCCAAAAAAAAAGTTCCAATATTTCACGTGAAAATACCCAAAAAACGTACGGTAGCTCATAATTTTGTTTAGACTTTTAGAGCGAACACTTATGGGTGTAAAAGTTGGAGAAGCACAAAATGTCGTCTTCTTCCAGTAATATTGAATTAACATTTATGTGCATTGTTGTAATTTGTCTTCGCAATTATGGCGTGAGTCACAACCATGTCGGCGACTTATCTGTTGCGCTGCCCCAGAACCGGCTCTTTTTAATGAGGAATATGAATCAGTACTTAAATTCCTACGAAGGAACGGATCGCGTGACGACGAAGTAATTAGTCAGAACACAAAATGTACTAATCGAGCGGTGTCCTCATCCTCGTACAGGTTGTAGAGTAAATAATGAACAACTACCACCCTCAGAAATGTTATTGAGTGTCCGGCCCAAAATGTCTTTCCGTGGCCGAACTCACCAATATTTCCCATCTGAGTTTGTTTAGTTAAGAGAGTGGCATGCTAGCACGCAATATCACTATTATTGTCATTAAAAGACAAGAAATGAATGCCATGAAAGGAAAAGGAAGGAAGAAGGAATCCTCGGAAATGGCCAAGTTCGTCAATATGTTTATTTATTTCGGAATGGGATGGGATGCGGAGGGGGAAAGCAAAAGCAGAGATTGGAATGAACATTCTGGAGAACTCAAATTGCTTCGCCGCATCCATTTATGGAGACCAAGCCGAGGCCAGTGCCAGGACTTATTTTCAATGACAAGGGAACATTTCTAACCGTTTGTGTCTGATTTATTATGAAAGTAAAAACCAGTGGAGCTAACTAGTGAAGTGTGACAGTTTTGTCCATGTTGTGGGTTCACCACCGGGCAGGCATGTTTCGAGTTACTGATAACGATGTTTCGTCTCAGGAGTTTTTCTTACTACTAGGGTGACCTCTCAGTCCAAGTGAAGCTCTTAATAGTATAATGTAATACTAAACTCCAAATAGTAAGGACAGTTCTCTTGTGAGACATATGGTAGATGCGGATTGCGCACGGTGATGAACCGACCCAGCTTCGTTTTCAATCATTAACTCTTCCTCGTACTCATATGCATGAATGCACTCATTGGGTAGAAAAATCCCAAACACCCTCGTCGAGATTCAGACCATTAGACCTATTAAATTTGATTGTAAAATGGGGGATGAGAAGTCACTGGAAGGCTTGGTGATGTCAGCTTAGCTTTGGCCCAGAACAGGTCATAGTCTATATTACTTAATGAATGTTTAGAAATTATTTTTAAATAATAATATGAAGGTATCATTTCTTTTTTAGTTTTCATTAGGACCTTGACGGTGAACGTCCGGCACCTCCCATGCATGAATTGACTCCTCCATAGGATAATCATGACCATAAGGATTTCTCCATTTCCATGACTCGCCATTAAATTTTATCTTGATGGGCGGTCGAAAGTGAATTGCCTCAAACTGATTCTGCTGATTGAATAGCCGAGAATAGAAGATGACGATATCAACAGTTAATTGAATTTATGTAGGGTGAGTTATTCAGAATCTTCTTTTACGTTCGTGCGATGTAACGATTAAACCGAGATACTTGTCTGACGAAATAGTTCGACTTCCTTTCGTCGGATAATTAATCCACAGTCAAAGCCCCTTGCACGTCTGGCGACTTAAAAAAAACAGTGACGAGACTATTATTAGGGTGTGAACTAATTAGTCAAGTTAATCCTTAACATCGAACTTCGAAGACATCCTCCAGTGCACCGCAATGCATCGCGAGCTACCACTAATCGTATCGTAAGTCCATGGCGGCAGCGGCACATTCTCAAACAAATTACTGTAACTAAATGTAACGAAAATCTGGTTCTGTACCGACAGCATACCATTCAAATGAAAATAACCAAAACCACGGCCGAGGAAATGAAGAAATACTAGCTGTCCTCAATATCAACAAACTAAACCCAAACAACGCACAAAATTGGCAGTGGCAGTCAAATTCGAAGCATTTCCGTTCAGAAAATTCAGATAACAAAAACCCGGAGGAAAAACAAAGGGCGGGCGGCACGATCTTTGGATTCCAACATTTCTAACAAGGGCATTTAACCCGGATTCTTTAACCGTAACTGTGCACGTAGAATAACCGGGTTTTACGAAACGAAACCGGGTTTAGCTGCCCTGGTTCTTATCCCATGAATTGCAGCCACAATGGTCCACGCATCTCAATCGCCAGTCGTAACGTGAACCCCAGGCAGCCCATATCTACATAAATACTCCATTTCAAGTTTACAAAGGTCATTAGGGTTCCCCCTACGAGTCAGCAGTCCCAGCCAAGTTAGGATTCAGGATTTGAACCAATTTGGCCGTCATAGGTAAGTGACTTTAGAAGAATGAACTGTAGAGCGTGGTGATGGGCCAATGGGAGTGCCCGTCCGATATTCTTCTGTCATCATTACGCCCAGACGTCATTGAGACCTTTCACGATTACGATTGCAGTGGCACTGGTTTGAATGCTTTCATTTCCATTTCCGAGCAATCCAATGCAATTGTCGTTGGCATTGGATATCTCGTCTACTGTCTCTTTCTCTAACGTTGTACAGAGTATACTCTGAAATTATTACTTTTCCCAAACTATGTAGCAAATCTCTATGAAGTACGGTACGGGTTAGACGAAGCGTATTGTTAGAGAAAACTAAGAGAAAGAGAAGGACGAGTGGACTGTGACTTCATACATAGGGACGTCCGTAATTATAGAACCTGAACTGGATGATGCAGTTAGCCGGGACTCAGGACAGGACTTAGAACCCGACTTCGGCTTCGTTTCCGTTCCCCCAAGAGAGTCTCTCCAGTCAAGTCAACGTGTAGTCATCAAGGATAATGCTCGTGCCGCTGTCGCTTTTCTCTGGCCTTTACGAATTACGAACCGTGGCGTGGGAGCTGAAGCTCAGAATACTCAGAGATAGGATTTCTCTACCGCACAATGGGAGTTTCCCTAGAAAATAAAGGGTTCCGTCGCTAAAGTCCACGTGCACGGTGTGTAGTGTATTGTGGATTATAACCCGCGCGAGGATATTAGAATATTCGTCAAAGAAGATCATGAGAAGTACGGGAGGTCTGGTTGCCAGAAGCGAAGCAAATCATTTTGGCACGCTGGTTGATCATATCCACGCATATTTCCACGAGGGGGAAATGCAATATTATGAAATATGCATGTTGGTTCAAGATTCAGGCGAAAATGTGAGAATTCTTGGTCAGTCCAGCAGGGATCCTAAATGCTGAGTAAGAACTCAGATTCACTGGATAGAAGTGACAGGGAGTTGCCGATGCTAAGAGCCACAATGTATTCATCCTAGTCGTCGTTCAAAATCTTCAGAACGGAAGTAGGTAATGTAACGTAATGTAATGTACTTGCGGGGTTGTCATGGGAACAGATGTGGTGGTGGTAGCTGTAATGTCAGAGGACATAGCACACATTGAATACTGAAAGATAGACCGGGGTCCGGGTTGGGTTGGCTTGTCTGGAAGTGCTATATTCTACCGAACTGAACGGAAGTGAATGTGGAATCCAAATCAGTTCAAAAAAACCTCAAAGATGAGGAAAAAATGTAGAGAAGTGAGCCGTGCTTTGCGTTGCCATAGCTTGGCGTACTTTACTACATCTTGAAGGAGAAGTTCAGTTTTGCTCAAATGCCAATCCGACTGAACGTATCTGTACGACAAGGAAATTCTTTTTCGTGTAAAACTTTTCTTCAGTGTTTTCTTGGTCGCTAATACGAAGGGTTCCTCAGAAACTACTTTCTGACTCGTATAATTTCCATAAAATATGCCCGGAAGGTCATCACTGAAATATTTCAAACTAGCAGTGAATCAAACCCTTATCTGCCGATAAGTTGGTCACACCTGTACTTTCGGTCGTTTTGGTTTCTACGTGAACTGGAGTCTCCTTGTGACTTTTTTGTATGAGAAGTTTCGGTCTAAGATGTCTGTAAGATGTGCGGGTTCGTTGGTTGGTTTATGTTCTCCAGTACATCACCAAAATCCTTTTCCCTGTCTCAGGAGCCTTCCGAAACATCATCATCAGCAAGCTCCTCCAGACCCGAGGCCACGACCACTCATACTACTCCAGCATCCTTCACTTTCTCCACATCTACCCAAGCGGGACCCAAGGAGAGCAGTCAGTCCTTTAGATCCGGCCACATTTTCTTTGTACGACCTCAATTGATACTACGACTACATGGCATGAGCTGACGGGCTTCATATCTTCCCAACGATTATTTTTAGTAACAAGTAGAAAGAAGAGAAAAAGGAACAAAATGTTCATACGCCAGTCCTATCCCGTTTGGGTCTGTCTTTTTACCCGGCAGGCTGGAGGTCCGATGAGTCATTATACATAAAGAGGTTCAATCGGACGATCTCGTGCCGCCAGCTACGGGATTACAAGGCCGGATGAACAACAATATTGAGAAGAAAAAACTACTCGGGTTTTCCTTTCACTATGGGTTTTCGATTGTGTTTTGCCCTTCAACTATGGTCGTTTTTTTCTGACTTTCTCCAACCCGAAAAATTTAGAGTAAGTCATCTATCCCAGTTTTTAGATAAGTAATTTAACTTGGGACGACTACTTGGAGGAAACTGCCGTGCTAGCCAAGCAAGGAATCAGAGATCTCCTTGAGAAGAGAGTCCCAAAAGTTAGATTTCTGCTAATCTAGTCGTAATGTTATCTTCTTATATCTATCGGGACTGACAGTTGGAGTGTCATTGCCTCGTGGTCGACCAAATACAGGTTTAATGCTACCAGTATGCATTTCCAATTAAAGGTCGCAGAGGACAGGTTCGATTGAATCAATTATCCGTCAGAACCTAATGTACGAAGTGAACCAATTTCGAATGTCTATTTTCTCAGCGGGAAAGGAGGAAGAAAGTCAGGACCCTCACTCTTACTTTACTTCTTACGGTCCTGGGCAACTAACTCATCGCCGTGGCTTTCCTTGTCTTTGGTCCCCTCACTCTCAACCACTAATTTACTGCCTTTGCCTTTTCCCCACAAAAAGGGTAAAAAACGAATTTCCACTCCGTCATCATCATCGTCGCCCTCCACCTTCCTTCTCACCAAATTGGCCCGAGAAGACAACTTCACACGAAAGGAAAAGGGGGAACGAAGACGACACTTCTCTTCCATTATCTCTTCTTTTTACCCACACACTTTTATCGCTAACCTACAAGGAACAATTTTCAATCGTAAAATACACATTCAGGACCCGATATGGTTTCAGAAACCGATCGTCATTCCATGGGTCCCAGAGAAATGTTGAATTTCTAATTCCTTCCTGCGCTTTCGAATTCCAGAAACTACACCTCAATCATATTCACTGGTAATGTGCAATCATATACCATCGGGCTCTTTTTACAAACACAAACAAACAAACAAAGAATCGGCAGGTGGAGGTACCCCTAGTAGTATGGAGAACCCCTTATACCACCATCATTCAATATATGCCATGGGGATCGCACTCTCACCATGGTGAAGCAGCAAGGAAGGACAGCTCTGCCGGTCTGGCTTTAAATATCTGATCGAGGTGTTGAATACTTGTACGTGTAGATGCATTAGGACGAATGCGTACAAATGAAGGAACCGATTGGATTCTATATAGACCGAACCATTGTGCATCTAAAAATACATACGAAGAATTTACCTTGTCAGCCAAAACTTCTATCTATAACTGGGCTACTGTGAGACTACAGTCGGCTTTACTTCACCGTCCATCCATTGCACTGGTATTACCTTTTTACGTTGTAAAAGTAATTTAACTTGACTGATCACCTTGGCTCCCTCTCTTTTAGACCATCGATTATCAATAACACTAAAGTAATGGACGAGCCTCGATTTCATCCCCAGGTCATTAAGAAAAGTGTCACGATCTGCTTTTTTAGCTTTGAGTGCACTTGCACTGAATCCTACGATGGGGTCATCCTCAATACAATTAATGGAGAGAAACGTTTCATGGTACTCTCGACGAGCATGTGATTCCCGGAACTAAAACCACGAGAATCATGAATTCGGAGGATACTCGCCTATTGTACGGAGATAACTTGTAGACAAACTTCAGTTGTTGCAAGTTAACCTTCCCCTGTTCTCTTTAACTTTTGAAAAAATGTCAAGAGAGAGAGCGACTGTCTGAACAATTTTTTTTATTTATAAACCAGCCGCCAGGAACAAGCGTCATCACGCGTGAGTGCGGGTGCTGAATGAAATCTCATTAATTCTCTGAAGTTCATTCGCTCGGCCTGTGACGGCGATGGTGTAGTGGAGCATCAACATGATAACACCTCCGCATATTATCATTACCCAAATAAGATATTGAAACCCATTGCTTTAGCTTTGTAGATTCAATTAAGGCGGTAAGAGTGAATGGCAATACGAGTACATGCACAACATTGCTTGGTTTTCCAGTCATGACTTTTAGCATGGGATAGAGAAACAGAGTGGAAACTAAAGCATTACCTTTGCGAGGAGATAATCATTCATAAACCATGTACTTGTACTGAATGAATATCCGAAGGGAGATATTGAAGGCGATAATATCGCTAGATATCATGTTAGTCCTATTTTTACAGAGGAAGACGGTAGAAACGCATGACTATCTTCACTTTTATAATAGCTAAGCAAATCGGGGTTTCCTCGACCAGTAATAGTAGATCACAGGACGGATAATCGTCGGAGTCAGATAAAATTTGCGATTCTTCGTTGATGTGTAACAATCGACCCATAGCTCGAGGATATTATTAGAGATCCTTTCGATTTCTCTTTCAATTCTTTCTGAAAGTTTCCGAATTTTTCACAAAAAAAAATAAACCGGAACTTAAAAATGGCGGTGCCAATAAGGTAATACTCAAAATTTCACTGGTACTTGACAAGAAAAACAAAAGGAATTGAGTGTTCCTCGACCTTTTTATCACCTCTGGTATTTCCCTCTTGTATTTACTAGCGAAGTATCAACTAGCAAGTCTCGGGGCGGCCGGGTGATGATGTTCGGGCCCATCTATGTAATTACTCAAGAGCCTATCATTAAAGTACAGACGAGACTGTTTCTACCTTTACATTCTATCTTAACTTGCTTGTGCCTCCAAACCTTTTATGACTACTTAAACATGACTTCTAGACAGAGTGCTTTGTAAAAGCTTCTTTTCAAAAGAGGTGGAATGGAATAGACAAAAAATCCATTGAGCAGTTGTTAGCCCAACTTGGCAGGGTAGCCAAGGCACGGTCCACGGTCAGTCGAAAATGTTTCCGTGTGATCACATCACTCCACGCCTGAGGACTGCAATAACACCGCAGAGGTCCGACCAGGACCACTACTCTCAAAACCTTTGTACATTCTAATGAACATGAGCAGGTGGAAAAAGTCACATTTATTAGGATCAGGATGACCGAAGGGTCATACATACATTAGTGGGTCTGACAAGTATTCAAGCTACTTCTGTATGGCAGCAGGCGGCCTTTGGATTTTTGGTATGACAACTGAATCATCAGCATCCTTTTCAAACCCTCCCGCCTCTTCTTCAATGTCATCTCATAACTCTCGGACTTTTCAAATTAAGGCAGATATGTAATATACAATGCAGTGCAGACTCCAAACCAAAAGATCCGGAGGGGACACAAATACGGTACACGGTACGGACGAACGTTCTCCGGTTACTTATTTTGTGGACACACGTGGACAATTTTATGTGACAGCAGGGCTCATCTTTCCATGAAAGGACTGAACACCCCTTGACCAAAATAAAAATTGTCCTCTGTCCAGTTATTACATTTACATTGTCTGGCTCCTAGAAATAATTCTGTCCAAATGAATGTTTGTGATGTTTTGATATCCAAAGGTCGGTCGGTATATTCGAGTTTCTGTGAACCTTGAATTACAATGTCAGTTGTTGCAACTTGGTTATCCTGCTTGAAATAGTCAAAGACATTAATAAACTGGCAGAAAATGTTCAGTTTCGTTTCCTATACTGTAGGGTTTTCACCCTACATATCCAGAGACTGTTCTCACTTTCGCGTTCAAGTGCCGTAGTGGGGTAGGAAAGTAGGGTACCACGAGGATGAAAAATGATAGTTAGAAAGGCATTCGGTGTCGCGTGGTGATAGGGCAGTAATGCATTTGTCAAAATGAGGTGCAATATGAACCTCCATGGCAGGTTTGGGACACTTTCTTCCTCGTGGAAATAGACGATAAATGATCATTTGTCTCAGAATGTGCGATATCTAAATCCTGTAGGATATAATAACGAGTTCAAAGTGTAATCCCAAGTGTTTTTTAATGTTCAGTACATATAGTCAACAATTTGCCGCAGATGCAGTCCAGAAAAAGTTCAGTCTTTCCAAAAATTGGTGAATCCCAAACTGGGGGCACACTCAGACTCATTCTAATGAGAACGAGACAGCTATTACTAGGAAGGATAAGGCTGGGTTTGCCAAAAAGTTGAAGGTACAAGAAATATGTCCCAATCGGTGAGAATATGCCTGCATATAATGGTGAGAAAATCTCAGCCTATCATAGAATCTGTGCTGCCGGTAGAATATGGTCATAATGATGATAATCCGGTCTTACCACCTAAGAAATCCAATTTAGAACAACGATTATGGAGGTACCAAAGTGAAATGTACACAAAAAATTAACCGATTCCTTGTCCAATTCAGTGCATGTACTCGTACTCTTCTAATCCATCCGTGCGCCAGATTAAATGTCTGTCCTGTCCTGTCCTGACAAAACCGGATTCGAAAAACATAAGGAAATACAAGTGTTGAGTAGTTCATAAATTAAGTGTGCTGTCAACCAGAACGGTAGATTTTACATGTACTACGTACGTACGTTCGCCCGTCCGACTTGAGTGAACGAATCTGCAATAACCGAGAGACCAAAACTTTACCCGCCTTATACAGTAACAAACAACAAGTTGATTTTAATCGGAAAGTACAGTACAAGTTCTCATTGTCTTTCATGAGCCACGTCCTTGTCATCAGGCCCTGTCCGCCAAACACCAAATATGGACCAGGAATCTGGACAAAGCGTGGTCCAGGCCGATGAATCTGTCATTCAATTTCCCAACAACCATAATTCATCACCACACCGTCCCAGTCCCATCTAGAATGATTCATAAAAAGTGCTTGTTAGGCCCGGTCTTGTCGAATGCATTGTTCGTATAGTATTCACTTGCACTTGTTGAAGGTGACCATTTCGAATTGATGGCCCGTACACTTGATTATATAAATTTTCATCTAACTAGAGATTAGAGATCTAAGATCGAAATTCTATAGTTTGCCCTAAGAAATGAATTTCGGTGATTTTAAGTCTTGGTCTGACATGAGCGTATTTTTCTTAAGCGAATGAGCCGATTCGTGTTTGACCATTCGAAGGGGAATTCCGCAGCGTAGAAAGCCCCCTCTGTATAACACACACCACATCATGTCTGTCCTAGTAATTGAACCCCTACCATGAACAAGCAACCTCTAATAGAGCCATAATTTTTCACACCGATGGCTTAGTAAAAATGGAATGCCTACCCTTAATCTGGGGATTGTTAGAATGTTTCGGACGGGGACTTTTTAAAATCTCCTCGAACCCTGAAAATGAAACAATTCTTCCATATTCTCTCAAATTAATTTTAATATTACATTCTTAGTTCGAGCAACCACCCACATAGTCACATAGGCTTTCTACCACGTATAGTGGTATTTAAAAATAAAGCCTTAAGCCTGACCTCATGCCTTTGAGCATGTGAGGTGTAAGATAACAAAAATTGGCTAAAGAAAGTATGATACTGCCGTAGCTGTGAACTAAACCAATCAGACGGAAAATTAACCATGACTTACTAAGATAGGATCCATTCAATATAAGTAAGTAATACATTACACCAGCATGCAGACACGTTACCCTTGTCGCCATACATGAATAGTTTTAACCTCTGCTGTAATAAAACTAATCCTTTACTTATATCAAGCAGACATTCTTTACAATACATCCCTGTGTTGTTCATTCAGCCGATTCTGTTTTCTGCTATTTCTAATGTCTGCCATTTTGTTCTCAAATTTCACACACTTCAATCCTTCCCAATCCGGCCCACATCACGTACGTCCCGTCGGAATCAATCAGTCAGGCGTCGACATGGTTCTCAAAACACATGTAAGGTTCCAGTTCTCCCATATAACATTTCAAACCTTCTAAATGACAATATAGCCAGGGTCTGCATGGCCCTACATTATTACCGTGTAGGACAACAGGAGGTTCACCAAAGTAATAAAATAGTTGTAAACTAAGAAGAAGTCGTACGAAAAAATGTTTCGAGCATTGTCCGTTAGGTTGGCCAAGAAT
>JAQGCA010002199.1:0-14567 GCA_034698945.1 Protaphorura quadriocellata | reverse complement strand
ACTTCTAGGGGATAAAACGTGTTCTCTCCTCACCTGCCTTCTATTAAAATGGATTATGTCCAAAAATTGAAGACATTTCTTAAAATGTTGTCCGTTTACTGTGTACCTAAGGAGAACTTTGAAGGAAACCAGTAAATGGCCTAGGGTAGATGGATTTAGCCTGAAAACAGAGTTGGAAGGAACATATAAAAATAGGGCAGAGTTGAAATGAACATCTGGTAAATGCCGTAGTGAGGTCTATAAAAACTAAGGTCCGGGTAAACATGATGTCGGTCGTGTCGTCCTCATTTGTGTTTGTCTTGAAGAAAGACTGAATGCCTTGGGTTCCGTTCAGTTTAGTTATATTAGTCAGTTCAACATTCCCTGGAGATTTTTTTTTGGCTCTGTCAAACTCTATTTGCAGAAAATATTCCTTGTTTGTTCATGTTCTACGTCCACGTCGAAGTCTAAGTCTTTGTTGTCCCGGGACCTCAATTATTGTGTAGATCTTTCCACCTGGACCTGGAC
The DNA here is from genome assembly GCA_034698945.1 of Protaphorura quadriocellata. Lineage (NCBI taxonomy): Eukaryota > Metazoa > Arthropoda > Collembola > Poduromorpha > Onychiuridae > Protaphorura > Protaphorura quadriocellata. Next base: position 14,060 of record JAQGCA010002199.1, on the reverse strand, counting down.
CACTAATCCTTAATGGCTACGGGTGCGGGTGCATCATTGTACTACATTACATCTGTGCGTGCTCCAAAGGTATTTTTGACCAGATGTTCATCTTATCCCAAGTGTTAAAATGTTAAAGGGCTTTGGGTGGATCTCAAAGTGCATCTGGAGGTTTAAAGGGTCAAAAATTGTTCATCTTACAGCCTTTTCTAAAAATTGAGTGTAGGAGGACACGAGTCCCTTTTGTAGCCTTTACCAACTTTTATTATCTCTCTTCTCGTCATTGACTTTTCAAGTGTACCTACTCAATGAAATGTACACACGCACACATAAATTTTAGATTTAAACCCTTCAGAAGTGTTTATTTAGTCGTGTCTTTGACCAATTCGCTAACCGAAGAATTCAATGATCTTTACCTTGCACAATTATTAATTTGTAATTCGTAATGAGCTTTCTGGATAATAACGAGTCGAATCCGTGAAATTTTTTATAGTCGATAATTCCATACTTGACAAACAATAATTAGAATCCGAGAAAAACATCGCCCATGAGATATTTTTAAATCGTAGGAAAATAAAGAGGAAATATTGCGAAATTAGCACAGGATAATATCGATATGCGGAGAAACACTGAAATTTCAGTATTAGAAATCCGAAATTATTTGTTTTTCACATGTGGTATTTCCCTATTAAGAAGTTGAAGAAACCCTTGCCCTGAATCCAAACTGGTTATTTGATCGCACTTCATTCCAATCAAGCCAACTGCTCCAGACTCCAGACTTGACTTTGTTTGACCACAACATCTTGAGTAATTTACTTTACCAAATTGGAAATTCGACCCGGTATGAACTTTCCTTTGATCACCGTAATTGAAATCTTCTTTTCACTTTCCTCTGCATTGCGCAATTCATTCCTCACCATTCAGCATGCCTTTCAATTTATTTGGTCTTAGTTCAATTCCAGATTGCATAATTTGAAATAAGATCTTAGACAAACAGTTCCAGGTGGGCTTTAATTTCAACAAGACATTCTAACAGCGTTTCTGTCGTTGGGTCCAAGTTTTAAGTAGGGCCATGCCCAAATAAGTCTCAAAATTTTAAAAATACCGAAGTCGATGGTTAGACAGCGAAATCTAAGTTTCCACGAGTTATAGTGTTGTAAATAACCAGGAGGGAGCACTCATGTTATCCTATCCTTTTAAAATACACAGTTTGAGGCCAAAAAGCATTGAAGTAGTGGTAAGGTCCGTTTTTTCGACTAATGTACTTTTTCTGTGTGTTTTTTTTTTGCTAAAAAGTCTCTTAACCCCCAGGGGATATCGCGTGTTCTATATATCTGGAGTAATGCCCTAACCAATTTTATCATATGGAAAGGTAAGGTTTAGGACGTCGGACAATGAACCATGACTGATTAGATTAGGACTGACGACGACAATAAGCCAAGTCAACCGGAGAAATAACTATATAGATAAGGTACATTGAAGTAACAAGGACTATAGAGTGAGACCATTGTAAATAGGCAAGGTGTATTACTCAATGTTGAAAGGAAGATTGAAAGCTTGAAAGCTATACCTAAATTAATTAACACAGTTCCTCTAAGACTAGTCTCAGAAAATGACTAGGAAGAAGAACTTTTGTGCAAAAATCTTATTAGCTAGGATTGTTGTGAGGATATCCGAGTAATCTCACGCATTCACATCACTTGATCCTATCCTGTATGTAAATGTAAATTGATACGGCGCCTTCAATGGTGCCGGACCACATCTGCAAAAGAAGAGATTCAAGAAAAAAATTAATTAACTCTCAAATCTCAGATGGTATGGTCTGGGAAGGCGCTGGGGAAATGGCTTGTTTTTAATCAAAAGTGTCCGTGAGACGATAAAATTGGAGAATGTCATTCATTCATTCCTTTAAGCTTAAATTTTGCCATCTCAGCAATATTCATGGGGATGTCAATCATAGTTTGTTAAGCTAAGTTAAGCCAGACTAAGGTCAGGTCATCTCAGGTCAAACTTTACAAGTCATGCATACCTATTTACGTCCTTCTTACTATGTTTTGAATGCGGGGTTTGTCTGGCTAACCCAAATTGGTGTTTTGTAAACTTTTATTTTAATCATGACGGAGGAAGAATAGGATTGCCCGTACATATACAGAGTGTGCCGAAAATAGCAAAAAATATATTTTACTTCTTCTGTTCTGTCGTGTACGTTCGATCAATTACGTTTTGCAAAAATCGAGACAAAAATTTGATAAATATTAATTGTTATTTTTGAACCACTATGTAAGTGCATCCAGTACGATTGCATTACTCAAGAAACGTTTTCTAATTTGAGCATCACACGATATAACATTTTACTTCGTGTTCACTCACAATCTCTCAGACAATTTAATGACTGACAAATTATTGTACTGCGTAAGATCTAGAACACATTTTTTTTCTTACTTAATACAAGCGCTTGGAAATGGAATAATTCTTTAAAGAAAAAAAATCACACTGCCATGTGGGATGTGGACGGATTATTATAAAATTAAAATTATTATGTTCCTGTCATGAATTCATGTAATGCACACATCCAAATGAAATGTAAGATTTCAATCGGGTGCCTGCCAACCACATCGTATGGATAATTAAGGCCCTGTCATCATTAATTTTAACTTCATATTCGAAGACACCCTTCTTACGCAATATTCTGATTTGTCAACATCAACACGTCCAATTTTTATATCATTTCGTCAGACACACGTCTAAAATGAAGAAATCAGAGTAGGTAGTTGAGTTTTTCTTTTACCGAAACGACGTTACCAGTTTTCTCTTGTCATTTGGGCATTTTCAAACAATTCAGGCTGTTCTTTACATAGAAATTGGGTTTAGCGGTGGAGAGCACTGGCCCAATTCCGGTAAGGTCTTTTGAGACATCTGTTTCTGAATAAATTGGATAATTCGCACATAGTTTTTGAGTCAAGTCTGAAAATATCTGAGAAAAAAAAATGGTTCACACTTCCGGAATATGAGGAATGGGTGATGGTACTGTATATTTCTAATGAATTTTTTTGACGAGTGCTAAGCAGTGCTTAGCACCAAATTTATTTGCTCAGTCGAAGATTATGTTTGCTTATTGCGGTGAAAGGGATCCTAAAATTTCTGACTCATAACATTGCCTCTTTTCGCACGATTTGGTCTGTGTACTTGTGTAAGACCAGTAGTCCATTTTTATTCCCAGAGTGTGCAGGGTGCATTATAGGATACGATACGAATCCAATTCAAATACGGATACGGATACGAAGTAAGGGATTATCGTGATTACTTTATACTTTTTTTTTGTGCACATCATCCTAGTATGTATTGATTTGAATTTGAATAGAAAACTGCACTGGCTTTATATTAATCTCCCCCTTTTTTGGGATCCGTTTCTATTCCATGGATTTGACTTGTCCCAGTGGGTCTCAATTTATATTATCGTGGGGGGAACCGACCCTTTTCCATCCAAAAATAGTACGTGATAATTCATTTGGCTTCCGAATTTCTCTGAGGAATACCCGGGTGTCAGTTCAATATGTTAGGAAAAATGAGCTCGGATTTTGGAATAAATTATTTTTCTTAGTATTTTAGAAAGGATATCCTAGAAAATATAAGCCTTTGTAATGACATCAAAAACGACGTTATAATCGAATTCGGAGTGTAATTACTAAAATCTAAATGACATTCTTCATTACCGCAAATTGGACATAAAGGGGGGTTTTAAATAATACTAATGATGGATGAGTCAATAATATCTGGAATGAAAATTTACTCATTCTGTATTTGTGAACGTAAATGGATTACCCAGAAACCTATGGTTATGAATGAACACACACATAACAGTCTATCTTTGTGGTCGTGCTGGAGTATAGAAAACATTCATTTAGAATTTACTTATTTTTGGTCCAGTTGGATTCTCACAGCTCTGCAGTGATTTTCCACAATATGGTTAATTTAAATTTATTCAACTTTGATTTAAAAAATCTTGTGTTTCGTGGGTGGTCATGCCCTCCCAGATGTGATTTTAATTAGATTACATTAACCAATTACGCATTACTGTTTTCGTTTCCGGAAACACCGTACCGTGCGAAGCTATTACATGTAATGAGGTTTACCGTTAAGCTCAATTTACTACATTCATTATTCATCTTGATTCTTAATTATTTTTTTTGTGTTCTCCATAACAGATGTGATGACATTCTGAGTTGCATCTCTGCCCTGGACGACGTAATCGCTGAGTTTGATGACTCAATTTCACAATCATCCTCCGTTCATGTTCTTGGAGGGGAAGACGGGAGCTTGGAATCTGTGGCAACGCCAAAACCAACGCCAAGCGTCATTTCCTCTGTATCGTCAATTCCTCGAGTCACTTGTAGTGTGAACAGTACCTCTTTGTCTGAACCCACCGTCAAGATTCTTCAAACTCATGAACAGACAGTGACTGAGATTCAAATAGGGTCAACTATTTCTGAAACACCATCTGTTATTGGTTCTCCGCCGAAAAGAATGTCTGGGACAAAGGTACCCTCCGCCATTCCACTCCCACGACATTCTCACAATGAACCTCTTCAATTAAAGCAAAGTCACTTCTCACCGGTCAAGGGAAGTCCAAAGAAAAATGTAGAACCCGATGGGCAGGTCTATCAAGTTGAAATTTCTGGTGAAAATTGTAGTCCGACAGGGAATTACACAAGTTATGGGATCATTTTCCCGAAAAACAACAGCAACACGACGAATGTTGTATCTAGTCCAACACGCGAAGCGACAACGGTCGCTCCGCCAGCGCCATATCCACGGACCCGACGTGCAGCAGCCAAAATGGTGGATCCGAAATCAAGAATGTCCCAAGAATCACAAATGGGCGGATCATTCCCTAAGGTCAAAGAACCAATCTATGAAGTCATCGCTGAGTCCCAATCTGTCAAAGTTCGTCCTAGTCCGAAATCAGGTGCACACAAAGGGATGCCTTTGTTTATCGCGGAAACGACTCCGGCTGAAGAGTTGGCGAATGAACAAAAACGGGCACATCTTCTGAAGAGTGAAGAATGGAGTTTTCATTCGGATGAGAAATTGCCAAGGTCACTCCGAAAAACCCGACGGACTTGTTTAGAGGAAGATGATGATCAAGTTGAAGTCAAGAGCATCACAGGGTCGACGTCATCGTCAGGGTCACACGGGAATGTCACCGTTCCGTCGAATTTGAATGGTGGTGTATCGTCGTCACCAGTGAAGAGTGGGCCTCCGGTCAATGTGCGTGGTGCAACACACGCAGTCCAAGTTCACGTCGCCATGAGTAGAAATGGACTTGACAGTGGTGATAAGGATGAAGAGATCCGAATGAAGACGTCATCTGCGGCAGTGACAGGGCGTGGGAATGAAGATGACATTTGGAGAATGCCTGTCACCCATGTCCAAAAAAATGACCACAAGCAAAGCACGGTCGCCACAGCAGGTGCGAGCGGAAATAGTCACCCAGCACCACTTCAAATTGTCGAAAACGGTAATGAAAAGAAGTTATTATCTCAGGCCGTTGGAGCGAATGGAAAAGTTACTTACAGTAAAGCTACTGGGAGTGAAAACGGGGGTAATGGTGTTCCACTACGGTCACATTTTAATGGACTACCACTAACCCCACCTGTACTTGATGTGGATGATGGGTATTTGAGCATGATCAATCGTCATGAAACTCCGATACTTTGGCCCGAAGGTTTTATTGAGAGTGAAACATTTTCCCCGGAGGAATTAAAAATACTGACTGTTCATCACCCAGAGGACTATGACAGTAAAACAAGGGTGTCTGGAGCGACGGACAAAACTGATTATTTCTCAGATGACTCTTTAGAATTTGAGGGCGAGGGTGATGAGCCAAGGACATTTATTATTACAGGACCGTCCATCCTTCAAAACGCTCGGGACCATCGTCGGAAATCTTTGGCAGATGTTGATCATTTTCAATCGTTTGCTCAGGAAGCAACTTCCAGGAAAAGTTGGAGTGTTCCAAGTGGGACTGAACAATCGAACAGAAATGTTTGGAAGATTGGAAGTCCTGAACCGAAGAATAGTTGTAATTCTTTGCCTCGGGAATTGGCCACTTCATCCCCAGTTAGAAAACCCTGTGCGTTCTTCATTCCTCTGAACGATTCAGAGGTTTGTGAGAGTCAAGGGAAAACAATTGAGTCCCCAGTCATCTTGGATTCAGAAAAACAGAAGAGTCTGAATTCTCCTCATTCTGCTCCTAGTCCTATTGTTTCCCTGTCAAATACGACATTTGAAAGTCACATTCTCAAAACGAACAGCGAAGCATTCGTGTTTGACTTTTCAGACCCCCCGCCAGAACCTAGAAAAGCCCAACCATTGGCTAGAAATCCAAGTAATCGATTTTCTCCTGGGTCATTGACCGACTTTGTGGACACTCTGATCGGAAAAGCATTGAAGACTGGAATGCAAGAAGCAGATGCGATCAATTATCTGCTGGCCACTCCAGATGAGGAAGAACCAGTCACAATCGAACAAGTATTATCTGCTTCTCCGGACTTTACGACGAAAAATGATGATCTTGTCATAACACTAGATGGCGCTGATGAAGAAGGAAAAGAGGAAGATCGTGAAGATAATTTTCTGACTTTGGAGAGACTTTCGAACGCTTCGTCGGGGAAGGCCTCTCCTTCCGACGTTCCATCTGCCATGACTGAAACGTCTTTCCTGGAACACTTGTCAACCCCGATGGAGCCAATTTCTCAAATCAGTAGTTTCGGCAGCGACGAAGAAGAGGAGGTAGAAGAAGAGAAGGTCGAATTGACCGAAGAAGTACAAGAATCAGTACCAGAAGAAGTAATTCCACTGCCTACATCTACGGTGACCGTGGAAGAAACGACTCAAGATGAGCAACCCATATCCCCAGTTGTAATTTCACCGACTGAGAGCAACGCTGAAAAAGTTAGATTTGACTTCATTGAAGATTTGCATGACCAGCCCCCACCGTTTGTCCCGGCTCCACCTCCGATCTCCGTAATTGTCGTCACCCCGAAGGAAACAACAAAAGAAGAAGACTCGGACGACAGCTTTAATGCCAATCCTGTTGTAATCCGGGATCTTTTGGACTTCCCGAGAAATGAAAGACGTCGCCCGGAAAAGCATAGCCGGGCTATCCCTGAAGGTATGTCATTTCAATTTGCTAGATAAGTATTTGAAGAGGTCAGAAATTTTATAGTCAAATAATTTCAAAAGGAATATTTCCGAGATTCTCTGCGTATCCGTTACCGCGCTTCTGATACTAGGTACTATTTTAATAGAAATTCTTAGTTTCGAACATTCATATCTGTTTTCAAATGCTGGAATTCAATTCCTCGGGCTTGGACGGACTGCGCTATTGCTTAAAAAAAGCATTTCCCAACTAGTTTTTCCTTATAGACTAGGTGTACTTATTCCTAGGCCGAATGGGTAGCAACCCACCGTTCTCGAGAAAGTCTTTGGTGTTTGAGAATGCCCTTCGACGAATTCCAATTCGTGTGTTCGTTTTTTTTTTATTGAATGGAGTTTTTTGAATTTCCAGAAATTCTCTCAAGAAGTCCTTCGAAGCAATCCCACATTCATCGCCAAACTAGTCGTTCCCATGAAAATTTAGTGGACATCGTTGGTCGTCGTTATGGATATCTGAGCCCTACCGGAAGTCATGGACACTCTTCAACATTACCGCCAAATTCAATGCCACCGGTTCATCGCAGGCGAAGTGCGCTCAGAACTTTTATTGATTACTTCAAACGAGGTAAGATCTACAAATACTTTACGAATCTCAGATGCCAGTAATCATTTTAACTAAATTCCTGATTTATTTTCCTCTACAGGAAAGAAAATGGATTACAACACTCAAATTGAGGACGGTCATTATTACCCGGACACACCAAACAGTTCGTCACCCAAAGAGGGGAAAAAATTTGTGTTTAATGGAATTGAAACCTCAGAGAGATCACTGGAAGACCAAATACCAGAGAATCTCAAAATTAGTCGTATTTCTATGAATGATTCTCCACGTGGGTCTCAACGAAGTTCTAGCTCGCGCTCTGGCCCCGCCAAAAAAGGCGTCCTGAGCCGCCTTTTCCGTCGAAAGGAAAAATAGAAGAATCAGATACTTGGAAGTATCCCGCGCAGCTAAACAAACTAAAACTTTACATTATTATTGCCGTGACTGTACGCGCATGTGCGTGTGCACATAATTAATGGACTGTAAATATACTTATATTTCCATAATTGTTAGACTTAAGACACCTACCGAACTGTGGAAGGTAATACTTTACAATGCAATCCAATTGCAATTTAGAATTAATTGTCAGTGTGAGAGAGTCAAGATAACATATCTCGTTAATTATTGTTGTCGACAATTACACTGAAGAATTCTTCAATAAACGTGTATGCATGTTGTTGATGACTACAACTGCAATGTGTAATCCGTGTGCATCTTGCTATTAATTTATTTCAAAATCATATTTCGAAATCGGTCAAAAAAATATGATTGCTCACATATTTCATACGCAATTTCTGCGGACACATTTACAAAGTATTGGATTGCCTGATAAACTCCTTTCTGTTCCATCGTAGCACTAAACAACCCAAAGAATTCTGAACTTGCGTTGCAATGTTGGGGAAATTTCGCTGGTAGAAATAGACTAGACGATGTGTGATATCCGAATTCTGGCATCGTAAGGACAGAAATTCCAGAGAATTATACAGAATTCCAGAGCCCATCGCTATTCGAAAATGGGTTTACTAGATTTAAGCCACATCTCACTGTGTGGCTTAATTGAAATATTCAACAGCGAGTCCAAGTATGAGACTGAATTAAAAATTCAATTATTTGTACACATCTGAATTTTGGAAACCCTGAATTTAAAGGAATTTAACACTGGGAATGTAGTAAATCCGAAGGACATTGAATATTACGGTGACACATCTTAGTCTATTTTTTATTATGGCGAAGAATTTCAGTTTTCACTGTTGTCATTATTCGGACCGGTTGATTTTTAAACCGCCTAGTATCATACCAATAACAGTGCATTTCAAACAAATTAAGAGGAAACATGTTTTATTAACATTATTGACATTTTGTAACTTGTACGTAGCACAATATCAACCTCAGTAAATTACCCTGCTGTTGAAATTAGAATGTAATTATCCCATTATCAAAAGTTGTAATATTATGAAAAATTCATCAATCCGCAGGATTCTGGTCCTCTTTCCACCCTTATGATCACAATTTCGGGTTATAGAGCGCCCGCTTTCCTTGAACATGAAGGGCATATTCTCCTCCATACTGACCGTCGTAATATTGGGCTTCGTAATGGCTCATCGCAGCAAAGTCAACCGCAGAAATGTTTCAACAGTCTAGGTCCATCAAAATAATCGTGGTCACATCCGGGCCGAGGCCGTGGAAGATCTCCTCAATTTGTTGCAAGAGCTCCACAACTCGTGCCCTTTTCTCCAAGAATGCTGCGTGCTCCACAACTCCTGCCCTTTTCTCCAAGAATTCTGCGTGCTCCACTGTCAATTATTCAAAACTGGTTGTTGAAGCCATTTGAAGCCTACCGTCTTCCGTTAACAAACTTCGGCGCGTCCCAGTTGACGTGTTTATCTACTTGTTTTTGAAAGACAAAAACAACTCGTACCATTTTCTCCAAGAATGCTGCGTGCTCCACTATCAATTTTTCAAACTGGCTTGTTGAAACCAGTTCAAGACTTCCTCCTTCAGTTAACAAACTTCGATGCGTCTCAGTTGACGTGTGTATCTCACTCCAGTTGTTTCTCAAGAACAAAGGCAACTCGTGTCCCTTTCTCCAAGAATGCTGCGTGCTCCACTATCGGTTTATCAAACTGGCTTTCCGAATCTAGTTGAAAACGTTCTTCTTCAGTTAACAAACTTCGATGCGTCCCATCTGACGATTATCTCCCTCCAGTTGTTTATGAAGGAGAGAAACACTTCGTACCCTTTTCTCCAAGAATGCTGCGTGCTCCACTTTCAATTTTTCAAAATTGGTTAAGCCATTTGAAGACTTCCGTCTTCGGTTAACAAACTTCGACGCGTCCCAGTTGACGTGTTTATCTCCTTACTTTTGAAGGACAAACAATAACTGTGCCCTTTTCTCCAAGAATGCTGCGTGCTCCACTATCGGTTTATAAAAATGGCTTTTCGAATCAAGTTGAAGACCATCTCCAGTTAACAAACTTCGGTGCGTCCCAGTTGACGCGTTTATCTACCTCCAGTTGATTTTGAAGAACGATTTCCATTCCTGCTATTCCTATTCCCATTCCTGCTATTCCTGTTCTTCAGATTCCAATCCAAAATGAATGCAATTCAAAAAATCATCCAAAACAGGGCACGCGCACGTAAAGACACCTTGGAATAGGGTGTTTCGAAAGCCATGTGTGTTAGAAATGCTAACCCAAGGGACCATTGCGTTTTGAAGTCGTGGTAACTCGTAGCTTCTCTCCAGAAGTATGATGGAACGAATAAATGACTTCTTTTTTTACAAAATAATTACTCCAAACTGAAAACTGGAATAATTCAACGTAGACCAAATGAGAAACATTAACACGTCTCGAGCAAAGAACCCCAAGACCAGAACGTCGTTTGGCCAATCGAAATGAAGTTGGTTATGCCGTGATGCAAGTTCCATCCATGGTCGTTTATTTTTTATTCAAGTGCAGATCAATTTAAAATAAAAAATAGTTTAATCTGGGGTGACGTGAATAACTAAATATTGGCATTGAAGGACAGTAGAAACGACAAGTCAAAATATCAACATTTGCAAGATAGACACCGTCACCAGCACCAGCATCACCCGATTCCAAGGTGTTTTTACCTCCCTTAACTAATTGATTTATGTTATAGAGAGTAGAATTGTTATTTATTTTATTCTTTCACACAATGTATCCCACAAAAATTTCCCAATTCATTAAATATATAAATTCCAGGATTATTGGTCCAAGCCCAGGTTCTAGCTAAAGAGAAAACACACTTCATTCCAGATGAATGCAAAATACATTGCCTGGCTCTTCCGGCGAAGTCCAAGTCCTCAAACTTGAGAAATCCTACTCAACATAACTTTATTTTTACGTTGAATAGAAATATTATTGTATAAATGTGCTCCTCCGTTCGCCCCTGCCTCCTTGGAGATCTCGAATGGAAAAGAAGGGCTGGAGAATAATCCTGGAGCCTAGCGCGGAAGAGGAATGCACCGGTTGCAGATTCTGACAAAACTGATGAAACATTGATCAGCCGTTGAAATTGACCTTGAAAGAAACAAAACCAAAACAGAACTTCACTTTCGCAACCCGAGCTGCATAAGAATTTCGTACACCTTCTGATAAAATGTGACTGATCTTGAGGTCGCACTCACTCGTTTGACATGAACGATTCTGGGCTTACTCCAATATTTCGGATACTCGATTCTCTTGACTACTCGGAAGTCGGAACGGAACCCGAGAAAGATACCAAGTTCGATCGACGACATCCACATCGCCGATGCAATATTTTGAAGAAATCGAGGAAATGAACAAACGAGGAGAGAAACGTGATGTAGTACATATAATTATATTCTTTATCTTCACTTCATGGCACATAAATGTAATAAATATGAATATAATAACAATAATAATGATCAAGTCATAGGTATTAGGCAAATAATTACATGCAAACTCTTTTCCTCTGTCACTAAAATAAAATAGATTCAGGGTAAGGATTACAAAAAAGATTGCAAATTTCGCCAAGTCAAAAAAACACAAACATGTTCCATACGTAATAATTGTTTTTCAAAAAAAAAAATCAAAAACTTAATAACTTGTGTCAATATTTGAGACATGATTCGCATTATTCATTTTTAGCAGCAATGCATAATAATAACCTATAATCTACACAATCCATAATTAGTTTTTTCGATTTAGCCTAACTAAGCCAAAGCCAAGCCGTTTAATTTAGGACTCTCAGTTATTGGCAAATAATACTTAAATAAATAGATAAATAGAGGCCCATGTTTCTTGGAGCATTCATTTTTGTAAAATTGTAGTTTGTAGGTTATCAAGCTACACAGTACCACCTCAACAGCTACAAGGAAATTGGGCAAATAAATTAATTAATAAAAATGTCTTGAGCTCAGGCACAAATGCCACCGAGTCAACTAGAGGGCGTTCCAAAGGAAACAACAATAATTTAACCCGCACAAAAAACAAGCCTGGTGTTTAAAAAAAACAAAAAAATTAAATTCATAATTAATTAATTATTGTTCACTTTGTTCTTCCCTGTGGGTCATTACTAATTCAGTATAAATCTTGTCCTAGAATCACCGACACACAGCTAGCCGTAAATCGAGTTACTCATTATTCGTTCAAAACTGCCTAAAGTATGTACAACGTATGACACAGAATGCTGCTGTTCTCCCAGAACACTTAACAAATTAGTTATTCATTAAGAGTAACCCTTAAAATTCTAAACAATTATTTCTATTTAATTCATAACTTTTTCTAATTGTTCTAATCAATTATTTTACCTTCTAAACTTTCATTTACAGTCCAGATCACCAGCAAGGAACTACACTTCCTACTCCAATTAACAACAAAAAATACAAATCCATTAACAATTTTTTTCAAAATCTTAATTCATTAGTTCATCGACTAATCTTACATATTTCAACAAATGTTCAAAATGTCAGTTTCAGCTCATAAATGAATAAATGTCGTCACAACGATTTCATGAAAAAGTTCACAAATTCGAATGGGAGATCTGTTTTTGGGGGAAATGCAAACCCATGGGATTCTAAAATATTATCCTATGTATGTATAGTTTACCATAGCAAATTGGTAAAATGTTCCATTACTTTACATGGCAGCCTAGCTTCACAAAATTTTACCATACATATTTTTACCCATACAAAAACTTTTGATCTGAGCGTCCATAATATGTCCAAAGTATGTTAGGGTGTCTACAAAAAACTTGTATTGATTGAAACTTACCGGTAGCGGAAGGAATTATTTTCGTGTCGTGTATGCTCAGTTTAGTACAAAATAAGACCTTGTATTATTATTGTTGTACTTACATAGAATATTTTTCTTAAAATCGTTCAAGTCCCCTCAAGTGTCAAGTTAGTACAAATGTAATTAATTCTTAACCACAATTTATATTTCTTTATAATTAATTACTTGTGTTGAGAAATGCGACTAAACATACATTATTAATTATTACCTGGTTACATGTCAGTTCACCAATGTCTGGTATTTTTAACTTGTTTTGTATATTAATTTAAGTAATTATTTCCACACAACATTCACTTACTTCCACAAAAACGATTTTGAGGGCGGGCGGGGGGTGTAGATTCACTACCAAGAAATTACAATCATTATTATGGCTTACTCACGAGTAACACACATATTTTGTAAATATCGCCCAGCTTGTACTTGTTTAAAATTTAATCCTTAATTTTTCTAATATTATTGCACCACGTCACGAACCTTTGTTCGAAGATAATGTCATGTCATGTCATCACTGTGATGAACATTTATTTGAAAAATTGGTTTGGCGGAGTGTTCGGATTTCCTTGAACGTTTGGTGGCATTGGATTCCTTCCATTATTTGTACCGGTTCGATACAATTGTTGCTGAAAATTATGAAATTGCTGAGCATAGGCTGGGTCATTTTCGGGTTGTGGAGGTGGACCGTTGGGTGGACCTGGAGGGTAACCACCGGGACCTTTCATGCCAACCATTGCGTTCGGCATATGACCACCAGGTCCACCGACGGAGCCACCTGGTCCTTGCTGATCCATCATGGAGTGCTGCCCTCTCATCATCGTAGGCGGTGGACCATTGTTACCCATTCCGGACATCGGAGGTCCCGGATACGGCATTCGGTTACCACTCATTACATTTACGTTCATCTGAAAAAAATTAGAATAACACAAATTAATTTGATATCTTGTAATCAATCAGTTCCGTGATAGAGATGACATTGTCGTATTTATTTTAAACCTGTCCAGAAATACATAGACGTGCTCATTGATTATCTTACATTCTCGATACCT
>JAQGCA010002198.1:0-14574 GCA_034698945.1 Protaphorura quadriocellata | reverse complement strand
ATCCGATCTTATCCGAAAATATCAGATCAGATAAAAATAAAAAATATCTGATCCGAAAATATCAGATCAGATAAAAATAATAAAATATCTTATCCGTATCTGATCTGATCTGATATCTTATCCGAATTATCTTATCTGATCCGAGCCTTAAGTCAGTCGTTAAGCCGATTTGAATTAAGTTCCTCTTCCGCGAGCATATTTATTTGGGTCATCACAAAAACATATTATGGCTACTTAGAACTTCCTCATTTACTGAACACCTTCAGCCAATAAATCAACAACGACCGTAACTGACTACTGGGTAGAAATGTAGTAAATAACCAAAGTCAAGTTATTGTTATTTCTATTGTCATTATCATTGCCGGTTCATAATAAACCAGAAAACAGTTTTCTGCTTTATTGAATTGGATACTTCTTAAAAATTGTTTAACTCGATATGCTAAAGAATCTTAAACGTTAAACCTCAAAACCGTTAAACCCAAGTTAAAGAATTTGGCCAAACCTTTTTGCGTTCTTGCGTACATACAGAGTAACTTGCGGTGGTATACTTGTTTCCTTCATTTCGAATGGAATAGTATACCAGTTTTTTTCACCATTTTTGCCAACACTACATACTTGATATTTTATGTAGTTAAGTCATTACGCTATTAGGGACGGTGGAATCAAAAGTTACGACTGTGCTTTCACGGTCGATTTCAGGGCTCACATAATTAACAGCTAATAAAGTTGATCCGGCTGCTAAATTAACAGAATTAACCATATATGTGATCCAAAAATAGACCTTGCAAACTAAAACGAACTTGCGCAATTCTTGTAGGCATTCAAACCTAAAGAAACATCGGGTTTCTTAACGTTGAAAAGAAACGATCTACGTCTGTCTGTCCATATAAAACAGGCTTCAGTCAAAATCAAAACCGCTGTCAGAAAAAAAAATTACATGGGCGGATCATCAGAGGTGCTCCTTGAAGTTTTTGACAAAATTTTAGTCACTTTTCTGTCCAACGGCGACAGTGGTTATTTATTCAAACAATCGTATATCCTGGCTATGGGTCCGATTTTGTGGATAATAAAAATGGAATTTAGTAATATGACTGGCGATTGGATGGCGAAGCATGGGGGTGACCCCGCCACAAGGTCTACCATAGATTAGTTGTCGCAAGGTGCCTCCTAAGTTGAGAAAAGTGAAAATCATATTTTTGATTAGTGATTGGTTGGCATACTCGAGGCTCTGCCAGAGTGTGTTTCATAGATTAGTTTTTGTCTCATAAGTTTTTCTTAGCAAGTTAAGATTTCCTATTGAAAGTCAAAACTCACTACTGGGTAGTACAGCGAAAGAAAAAGTGAGTAGCCTTGAAAATGTTCGTTTTATGGAAAAATTGATATATACATTTTATGAAATAGACTTGGAGATGGTTTTGGGTGAAAATTGAGACATACATTATACGAAGTGGGCTTGGTTATGAAGTACGCTTGAAATAAGTGGAAGTGAGGACTGTGTGGCATAGTGTGGGATGGACTCACAAGGAAGCGATATTTATATCCAGCGGTTGCCTAGCAACCGTATACAATCAGACTTACAAATGTCACTAATGGATTATGAATTGGGTCAGGAATGTAGAAAAGTTGATAGTTTTTGGTTTCTTTTAGAATTGCTTAGCAATCTTGATTGTTTTCTTTCGGATTAATACTTATATTCGTTTCCTAGTGCTAGGGATACACGTCCAAACGGACGAGCTTTCTTGCCAGCTATTATTTAAAACCGGAATAAAATGTAATCTGAGGGGCTCAAATGGAGTTTATCTAATCATTTTCCTTACATTCTTATTTGTTCAAAGTCCCAACAAAAAAATGGCGGACACAGTCAATATGTGCAACAAACAGATCTTGATCTCGGATCTAAAGTTCCCGAAATAGACTCCCCCGCAGCCTAAAATAGACCTTGACTTCTGTCGAATTCCTAATTCATCTCAGCTACATGTATACTCAACCACAACCCAATCAAATAGTCGGTTCGATGTTTAAGTTTAAGTTAATTATACAAACTGCTCATGCTTTCGAATCTTCAACTATATATTATTGACTGAATTTCCGAAATAGTTCCGTAATCCGCTAACTTGGATGTTTGTAGCGAATAGTGTGGTATTCTGGTAATCCATTCGGTGAAAATTTGATATCCCAGATGACTCTGACCTCACCCAGCTATGGTTGCGGTTGAACACCGGTTTATTCCAACCGGCTTTGTCGTCTGATTAACGCTGATTAATTAAATTTTTGAGTTATACAAAGTAATTCGGAATAAAAATATGAGGTTTAGGTTTATGTTTCGAATGACTTTGAAACGAATACGATGAAAGTATAATTCCATTTCATTCGTCCATTTTCATGCTAGAAATCTAATAATCTGAATTTGTAAGCATCTGTTCAGTGATCTGCAAATTGTTAATAACCGCCGACTATCTTCAAATTTTCGTCCACAGTACGGCCGAAATATACGAGAAGAGACGCTTGAATTTCCAGTTAGGTTACTTATCTTCCATTTAAAAAATTGGCGATTTGCCTTAAACGTTTAATGTTTCCATATTGCCATCAATCAGTGATACGAATTAATGCCTGGACATTACTCATTGGCAAATTAAACCCTACTACACCGTGCGGTACTAGCGGTACCCTGACTATTAAAAAAAACTGAAAGCCGCTAGTAACAAAAAGCATGTATTCGAATTTCGAAAACACAAAGGAAATGTTAGACTTACCGGGTTATCTTTGTTGACAAGTTAACTTGTAAAAAACCGCGGATTGGATGATTGACGCAAATTTGGTTTGTCTTTAAAAAAAACCTGGAACTAGGACAAACTGTTACTATTATGAAGACGAACAATACAATGTAATCCTAGGGCTCCTTACGAAACACCGAAACACTAAATAATTATGGTTTACGACGTCACGTCAGTGCCAAATATCTGGTAACTGTCACTAAATACCAGTTCAATTTTCAAATCCACCTCACAATGTATAAACTGTTTCAATTCTCAGTATTTATTTTAAATCAAAGCATAACCGTTTCCGAAATTCCGAATCACTGATTTCCTCAATCTTCAATTAACCGAGAAGAAAAACTCAGGTGTGTCACCAATTTTGAGGTCCCGTCCAAACCAAAGAAAGCACTACATGGAATTAATTAGCAGTTTGTAAATTTTAACCCGTCGTTCATCAGTTATTCAGGAGACGATAGGAGTGAATCCAATGACAGAACTGAACTGAACTGACAGACGACTGATCACTGAAACTTTTTACTGACTAAAAACAAACATACAGGTATAGGAAACCCGCCCCATAACATGTACTCAGAAAATAACATAAAGGTGAGGGGGACACGACAAGGGGACGACAAACACAAAAGCTCCATAGACTCACGTATATCAAAAATAAAATCAAAATATTTTTTCAAAATTTTGAATCCAATTGGGTTAGATCCGGGTATTTGGAATTATGTGGTTTAGAATGGGGTTTTGAATTTGATTGATTGTTTACCAGTGTTAGCGCTAAACCTTGTTTAGTTTGTGAGCTCCATATAGAGAGGGTGAGGTAGGAAATAAAATAAATATTGATGACAGAACCAAACGTCACGTTGCAGGAGAATCCGCCAAACATGAACAAATTTAAAATATAAGGGATAATTCTTGAATCTTGAAAGTGCTGTCACAAAATAACTGGTCACTGTTTTTAAACCTTATTTTCTTTTAAAATTTTTAAGTAATAATCGTGAGTCATAATGTCTGGAGGAAATTATTATTTTGTCATCGTGGGTCATCATGATAGTCCACTCTTTGAAATGGAATTCTCTCCACCCACCAAAGAAGCCAAGGTTAGTAACTATCCAAATCAATTAAAATATCATAACTTAACTAATTGGTTGTCTGGAATGTAAGACAAACACAGAGCGAAAGTGGTATTTAAACGAATGACTTCAAATAGACTCACACTGAATACACATAATGTGTAAAACCTATACATATAATTTAATTTCTTAGTTTGAGCAGTTCTTTTAAAAATCTTTTACACAACCACTCCCAACCACTGCCACAATTTTGCTGACAAGCAAGAGTTATTTTAATTTTTAAGTATTTGCACTTTACGAAACTTGTATCAAATACAAATGGATCAACAAAGAGGTTATAAAATATTCTGCGTTATTCTCATTAATGTGTTATTATTGCAATTTTCTGCTCCTAAAATAATCTTTAAGCATTGTCTTCACCCCAATGCTACCTTTATTACATCGTGTTTTAATACAATATAATATAAGTGTGCTAGTTTAAGTCGGGAATGTTTCTGGCGTTTTATTAATGACTCTTTTGTCTCATTCATATTATTATATATTATATATTATATATATTATATATATTATATGTATATTATTATTTATATTATATTATTTATTTTATTTTTAGAAGGAGGATCACAGCTACTTGAATCAATTTATTGCCCATGCAGCCCTGGATCTAATTGATGAACATATTTGGAAATCTACTAACATGTACTTAAAAGTAGTTGACAAATTCAACGACTGGTTTGTCTCAGCATTTGTGACGGGGTCTCAAATTAGGTTTATTATGCTTCACGACCTAAAAAATGACGACGGAATCAAAAACTTTTTTCTGGAGCTGTACGAAATGTATATTAAGGTGAGAGAATGATCGTTGGCTACTACAGTTTTTTCAAATAATTGAAACATTGAAACCTCATTAATATGAAAATTGTTCTCTTCCTGTTTTTGCAGTATTCGATGAATCCCTTCTATGTCCAAAACACAAGGATAATTAGTCCTATGTTTGACAAGAAAGTAACATTTTATGGCAGAAAATACTTAGTTGGATAATAAATAACAATCTTGGCTTTTAGGTGTTTTGTACTCAATTTATTTAGAGACAACAGTTTGTTTTTATAACTCAAGTGTAGTAGATGAGGGCAGGTAGCATAAATTGAATCACCAGATTCCTTTCCTTCAGTAAGACCTAACCTGGCATTCTTTTGGAGGCGCTCACTTTTCATACAGAGTCTTTCATAATCTGCTTCAATTGTCTGATTTTGGAAAAGCAGATTATTTAGATATTCACTTTTATAAATTAAAGGAATTCGCTGCCATTTTAATTCCAGTACTAGTAGATTTTATGACAAAGTACAACATGCAAAATAATGCATCCAACCAGAAGAACCAGAAAAGTAGTTATAAAAGAAGTAAATATTTTGAGACACTTATTTTACAGTTCTGGGCAATGAAATAGGAGAGAAACATTTTACGGATAATTCTGACTTAAACGAAACAACGGAATGGGAAGAATATAAATTAAATGCCATATCTTAGTTGTCCACTGGATTAGTTTTGGACCAGTTGTTATTGAAATTGTATGGAAATTACTTTTCTAGAGAGTCCGGGGTATGAACAGCCCAAAATATGTTACCGTAGTCCGAAATCGAATAAACATAATATGCATTCAATGCATGTTTATACAATTTGAGACTACGGTAAATTCAAATGTTATCATTCCATGTTTTGTCAAATTCTTCGGTTAAGTACATTCTTTGGAGTGCAACTAACAATCTTTGTCAACATAATGATCAGTGAATAGCGATAAGAATCAAACCATATTCTCAAATATTTAAATGAAATAACCCTCTAAACGGTATTACATCGTAGCAGAGCTTCCTCACTCATATTAAAAATATCACTACATTTATGAACTATCACGTACTTCTGTCTTTCAATTTTAATAGTAAGACCATTGTCATTGCACCACACATCAACCATTGCTTAGAAGCCGTCTTTCTTGAGTATGTTTCGGGCAGATTATCAATGTTTTTCATGAATGGATTAGTGTGACCTTCGACGCGACCCACAGGCAGGCATTGCATTGGAGTACCGATTACCAGACATTTATGACTTTCTTATATTTTTCTCCCAGTCTGAGCTCAGAATCAACCTCAGCAATAAACCTCATTCATCCTGAATATTTTTTTTTCATTTTGCCATGTGTCATTTATCAGTACTAATGTAGTTCGAGAAAATCATCAGTATTTCAGAGAATAAAATGTGGTGCGTGATAAATCCGAAAGAAGGAGTAAAACAACAAAAGTGATATAATTGTCACTGGCACGAGCAGTAGTTCTAAAGTGGTCATTTTAAATTAAATTCAATGAGCATAATGTGCAAAAAAAAATTATTTCAGAACAACTTACAATCTGAAGAAACACGGATGGAATCTCTGACAAAATCCTAACAGTTTTGGGAATTTCTTCGCTGAATTTTGTTATGTAGTTACATGCAGGGAGTTTCATACAAAATTCTGAAATAATAGTAAACATTAATTCGAAAGTCGAAATATAACGCATTCAATTTAAAAAAAAACAAAACAAAAAAAAAAGAATTCTACACGTTGGGGCATATCAGGCCTTTGTTTTGATTTTGTGAACCGATGATGTCAGTTTTGTGCCTCCCTCGCGCAATTTTCAAATCACTTTTGGAAAGGAGTACGTAATTTGAGTTAATTTGTTTTGAGTTCTAGTTTTTATTACCTATTTCAACTATTAGTGCCTTGAAATTGTGATACTTACTATTATTATGTGATAAAATACTTAAGTATTTTTTCTTATTCAAAACTCATCTCGGAAATGAGAGGATGAATGGCCAGAATCCAGAAGATAATTAAATTGATCTCAGGAAATCTTATTTGGGTCAATCAAAGTAAAAGTCTAAAAATGAATTCTTCGTCCGAGTCTGAGGGAAACTCGAGTGATCAAAATAATGAACCTCTTCATCAGAAACTGGGATTTGGAGATTTTGCGGTGGAATTAGAAGAAACGTCAATTGTAGCTGAGAATGGACCTCTTCGGACTTCGAGGCGGAATCAAATTCGGTTGTGGGTTTTCTTTTTAAAAAGTCTCTTTAATTTATGTAAATATTAAACAATTCATTGGAACATTAATGACTAGTGAGACGCTCGGCTCGAATATTTTCCAATCATGTATTGTTTTATACCTTTCGGGCATTCTGTTTTAGACTTTAACTAGTAGAGAACACGCCCCTGGGTGGTTTTCTGCATGCAATTTTGTCTTCATTTTGTAAATAAATACCAAGCGTAGTTTAGATTCGTACTTATGAACGTTGTGATCGAGAACTTAAAAAATGTAAATACTAATCGTCATAAAACTGACTGTCAGCTGGCGTAAATATTATAAACGGATTACTGATTATTCTAAATTACATATTCTGTCATTTTGCAGACGAAATTCTAATCTTCGCCATTTGGACCTCGACCACCAGGTCATGAGGTCAGGATTTGATGTCCATGTAACCCAGAAGTACAATTGGGACTGTGGAGTGTCTTGTGTAGCAATGTGCTTGGGACCGCAACAAAGATCTCAATTATACTCAGGACTGAATTTCTTTTGCTACGATGAACAAATTGGTTTTGGGACGAGGTATTTAATTTTACTACGTTTTACTTATTGAAGTGTATGTACTAAAACTAATTAGAGCGTATTTTGGGAAAATTGTTCAGTACTTGGACTATAGACTTGTGCTACGTTTTGGCTTACTTTGGTGTACAACACAAAATGTTCACAACTTCAATGGGCGTGAACCCGGCATTGGGGCGTGAAAATTTCTACAGGCCCATCATGGATAGAGTAAGATTTAACTTATTTACCATGATTATTTTGGGATGTTCCCGGAGCAAGTGTTCCTATTGAATTTTTTTACTTTATTTTGTTTTATATTATATGTATGTTTTCAATTTCAGGACACAGAACGAGTTCAACAACGTTTTTTAAATCGAAATAACCATGGTATAGAAGTCGTTGAGCGTTCATTAACTTTGGCTAATCTGCTTTATCTGGTCTCCCACTCAGGAGCTTTGATAGTTTTGGTTAATGCGAATCTTTTGTTCTGCAAGGATTGCTCCTGGAAACTTAAAAAAGTCATTTCTCAATTTTGCTTTACAAAGTACCAGGGTCACTATGTTCTGGTGATCGGATACGATATTTCAAAATGCCTAATTTACTACAGGAACCCGGGTTTGCCAGACCGTAAGTTTTATACATCCTATAACGCATTACTGCTTATGATTTCTAGGTAAGATTACTGAGTTTGACGTTTTGTAGAAATCTGTCGTATTTCCTTTGATGAATTTGATGTTGCTCGTAACTCTTTCGGTACGGACGAAGACATTATTGTCGTCAATCAAATGGATTCGAGCATTGCTGGAGAACATATCAATCTGGCTTATAAAAACAGCGTCGACAATTCCGTGGACAGTACAACTGACTCTACATAAAGTTCGTGTTTAAAACGGCAAGTTGAGCAGGATAAGACAAACAAATCTCACACCAGAACTGTCTTTTTGCTGCTGTTTGCGTTTTTGAATTTCTCGTCACAATACCCTGCAAACAACCAAATTACTATTTCTGGAGGAACATGGCTTATGGATTCCCGTGTTCCGTCGATCCTTAAAGCTCCAAGACGTTCATCTTACGCTGACAATCTTCGACTCCTCTTCTGAATTGAGAGATAGTGCAAGTTTATTTGCCGAACAGAGTTCACTACATTCCACTGCGTCTTTTTGTACTGAAAATACTATTCAACAATTCATCAACTTCTTTTCTCAACTATGATACGATAATGAGCTGGATCACCCAACACCGTACATGTGCCTATTGGAAAATTGTCTACAGTGCTAAGCACGGATAGCATAATAGTTTAAAATGTTACAAAATAAGCGTAAGATAGTTTTGTATTCACTAAGGAATGTTAGCTCAGTATTTTTCTCGTACTTGTTTGGGAGGGCGACCGGCGTACTGAGATAAGCTTGTACAATCAAGACGACCTAATACTCTGCTGTAGTATAGTCCGGCCTTCGTGCAATATTCTACTCATTGAAATCGAATTGCATAGATCCAGAAAAACTCACTATTAATATACCTTATCAGACTCGTCTGGTCGTCTGCTTGTTGTGCTCAATTACTGATCCTTAAATCTGGATATCTGACCTGATTTATTAGGATCAGCTTCAGAAAATCGGATTCATAAATTCGTTGTATATGATATTGTCCGAATGAATAGTCAGATATCTGGCAACATCTGGACTGGAACGTACTTGACTCGTAGTAACGTCTGACCTACCAATATCATATCAGTATATTTTTGTGACGGTTCTAATAAAGCTGGAATTCGCGATTCATATCAACAGCAATTACTGTTGTAATGGTAGAATTATTATGTAACCACACTACTTCATATATATGCGGCTTGCTTACGAACAACAAATCAGAGTCAATACAGAGGTCCCTTGTAGATCTTGCACTCGGTATGTCCGATGGTGTGTTAATTAATTTAGGAAATAGATTTGACCTCTGACCTCGGGCATTGACCGAAGAGAAAAATGGTGGAGGAGAAAGTTGCTTGTCTTGACGAGACGAGGGCAACAACATTTGTACGGGTCAACTTTGAGGTGACTAACGGTGATTTTTTCGTTTAAGTCGTTAAGAAAAGGTCTTCAGGGTGTCAAGACCTTACCTGTATGTGTGTCTGCAATTTGGGTCCAATCGCAAGGACATGCACTTGGGACGAATCTTCTTTGAAGTTACAAATATATTAATAAATTATGCGTCCATTTCTGAATTTAAGGGAGTGACCCCGGAATTTATATTTTAATTCAACACGTACTCATGGAGCTAAAAAGCTACTTTATATACAGTGAACACAAGAAGTATACATACCCCTCGTACGGTTGCCATTCGAGCAGCCATAACCATTTACTGACGTCAACTACACTTAAGTCAAGTTTTTTATTCTGAAGCACATTCGATTAGGATTATAATTATACACTTTCCCTATCGGGATAGGAATGCGTTCTCCGACAAAGCCAGTTGAATCCAGCCCGAATGGAAAAAGGACGCCAAGAAGTAATTATACCATTTTCATTTACGCGTTCACTGCTACTACATTATCGTTAGTAATGTCAGGCAATAGTTTTTCCTGACATGCCACAACATCGATAGCTCAGATAATCGAAATTTAAAAATTCGGAATGGCAAAAAACGGAAGCTTTCTCTGAAGCAACGAGAAAGGATTTTGACTTTATATCAAAGACCCATAACAAGAAAATTTCGAACAATTTTTTTTATGTGCACACTGTATGTAGCGTTGTGAAAAAATTTAGAATGACTGCCACCGTCGCGAATGGCACCCGACCAGGATGGTAAAGGGTGAGGTCTAATCGAATATCTGTAAGTTAAAAAGTTGTACAGAAGTTAATTCCAAATAATTGCACATGGACGCATGCCCGCACCAAAAATTGTGGCTGAACTTAATATCGACCTTGGAGTATCCATTTGCAATCAACCAAATCAAAATCGCATTAAAAAAACAAGGGGTCATTGCAATGGCCAAGTCGCACAGAAGAACTTCTGTGTTTCAAAACGCCACTTAATATCGACCTTGGAGTATCCATTTGCAATCAACCAAATCAAAATCGCATTAAAAAAACAAGGGGTCATTGCAATGGCCAAGTCGCACAGAAGAACTTCTGTGTTTCAAAACGCCACATAGTTAAACGGCTCGGCTGGGGTGGGCTAGAACTCCACATCAGTGTGAAATTGACTGGAAAAAGGTTACATGGTCATAAGAGTGTCACGGTGAGTCTAATTTACTCTCCTACGGCCATTTGACCTTTTTCCAGTCATACATTTTCCGTTTTTCTCCGAACTTGTTTGAAATCGCTTAAAGTTGTTGAGTTGGCTCTTCCGGACTATATATAGTTAATGGTAAAAAAAAGGTCGCAACCACTGGCGATGTCCTTAGAATTCGATCAGGAATATCGTGAAAAAGACTTATGAATCCGTCCGTTCCCAGATTTAGCTCAATTTAGGAAGGTACTTATTAAGATCACGATGAATGAGAGAATTCTCTTCCTCCTCTCCCCAAAAGAGTTTTCCTTAGTTATTCCTTCAACACTCAAGTTGCAAAAGCTTGAAAAATCAATTAAGTAACGCGCTAATTATTTCAATTATTTAGTTGTATAATATCAATCACTATTCTAATATGCTTAACTTGTAAAAATCTAAAATCAAAATTTTCTTACAAAGTAATTCCATTAATGACGTCGATATGTATGAAATATGAACTTGACTGTGGTTTCGTATCGCGTTTTGTCAATATTTCTGGCGAATGTTTTTTTAAACCATCGTTACTTAATTTCTGTAATAATAATTAATTTGACCAATTGTAAAATGTGCATAACCTGTTGAGATTATGATTTTGGTTGATGTACTTAATCACTAGTAGAATTCAGGAAATCCAAATCTGGTCACAGTAGTCGTCTTGGTCTCAGGCACAGGCAGTGTAGATAGTGTAGAATAGCTTATACTAAAGAAAAACCTTCAAGGTCAAGGCTAAAAGACTTTGGTTAAAAAACTAAAAGACCAAAAAATTTCTCGTTTCCAGCCGCATCTCCATCTCCATGGTCTTCTACTGTACTTGAAAAGCAATGAGAACTTCCGAAATACGAACTTATTAAATACTCGATTGGAATGACTTGCAAAAAAACATATGGATTGGCAAATTCTTAGCAAGTCGATTTTTACTCAGAATCTCACTTTCCTTGAAATTCACAATACAATGATAAAAAATCGGCTGGCTCGGAAGTTGTCGATGATCCATGTCTTAAAATTTTCAGGGAGTCTTGACGGCTTTTCAGATAGAAAACTAAATCATTTGCCGTGTGCAATTAAGAATATTTTTTAGAAATTCTTAACACCTATACCTATAGGTACTCTCCGACTAATTTCAAGTTTGCTACACCATTTTCGGTAGAAGGTCGGAGTTGAGGCTGTTCCTCCGCTAAGAGAATCATACTATCGAATCTTACTAATTTTACTTTGCGATGGTTACGGTTACAACGTCGAGTCCCTTCGGTTTGATTTGCCATAGAATGATGCGATAACTGCCGCCATCGCGTTGAACACGGAAAAATCCAACTAGTAATAGGCTTGGACAACCATTGAAATTATGATGTATCGAACTCCAACTCCAACTCATTGACATTCTTGGTCAAGTTGGTCTGGCGCGCTTTTGCGCGTTTTTTGAATATTGGCGTCAGCGTGAACTTGTGGAAAGGCTGACTGTTGTTACTGTTCACTTGTCATTTAACAGTGACACTAATTAATTGTTTCGGTGACGACTGACGATGGCTCCCCGAAGAAGACGTGGTAGTAAAGCGAAGGCAGCAGAATCTCCAGCAAGGAAACCAAGGACAAGGGCTCGGCCGACATCAAAACCATTGACACCTGTCGTGCGGGAGGAAAGAGTTGAAGAACTCTCGTCCGTTCAAGTAAAACGAAGAACACCAACGGCCAGGTAAAGTCCCGCTTGAGGTTTATTTCAGGGTCAAGATCAAGGTCACTGTCAGACTTGGGCTACCTTCAATTTTGTCTTTGTATTTAAGTAGACCGCCCCAAATAATGAAAAATAGATTGTAGATTCGTATAAAAACCCAAGTTTAACTTTGGATTACATTTTACATTACAAGAATAAGAATAAGAAAACTAAAACCATAACTTTTTTTCCTTACGGTTTTGAATTTTTGGAAAAGTGAAATTACACGTGTCGAGAGAGGAGAACCGAGAATGAAATGTACAGAAAATGTCCGGCCATAAAAGTTAAGGGTGATTGCTACGGTGGCCAAACTTATACCGAAGTATTTCAGTTTGATGGCCACTGTCACGTCACAAAAAACGGACTAGTTTTTTGAAAAAAGTACAAAGAGTCTTTGTTCTCAAGATTCTCGCATGAATATCCCATTCGACTTACCCCAAAAGTCTGATCTCATTCTCAAGACCCTTCCTTCTGAAAAATCGAAAAAATAGAATCCGGAAAACCGTTGAAATGTTAAAAATAAAAATTTAGAAGATGAAGAACTTCAAACTTCAATAACTTTGCATGTTTGCATTATTTTGTCTCGTCAGTTAATTTCATTTAAATATTAAAACAAAGTAAATATTTCCGGGAAAGAAGAAACGAACTAACTAACGATGTACATTTCTAACAACAGATTTCACTTTCAACTGTTAGTTATGGAGAACCGAATTACTAGCAAAGCGCTACCTACTATGTATTGTTATTTGTTCAACGTAATTTTTAACAGAGGACTTCTTCTGATATTTCGTACCCTACTACATATAGAATGCTACTTTCGAAAATTCGAATTAGTAATTTTTCTAATCTCACGGGAGGGTGGCCGCATAATGAAAGCCACAATAGCGAAATTAGGAATTACTGCTATTTCCTCGTATCATACTTTATTTTGGCACGGGACCATTAAATTGTGACTGTAACAGGACACATTTTCTTTAATTTGTTCTGGTAATACATAGGATGATTACAGATTATTAAGTACTTATAGATTATGTATGCTAAAATTTAGCCACCTAGACATCAATACCAGTTATTAATTTGATTTTCCCCTGTAGTTCCAGTTTTTCACATCCGACTGGGTCCACCTCACTGAGGGCCTCAACCCTTTCTTCAAGGTCAAGGTCAAATGGATTGGATGGAAATGTATCTGTATCTACCGCACCGATGCCGAGTCGTAGAAACTCCAAATTTTTAATGCGTCTGGCTGAAGAGGAAAAAGCACGGAGTGATCATGCTAAGAAGTTCGATAGATTCGTTCGCGATGGGCTGGTTTGTACAACATTTTCTAAGTAATACAAGAATTTGAATAGTTTGACGAAAGTTTAGCATATTAGTGTGATGCATGAGTCATTAGATAGAAGGTACCGGTTGCTACAATTGTCTAATTTTGTAATTTATCATGTTCATATGGCATTGTGTAATTTAAATGCATAATTTTTGTCATTTTGAACCACGGAATGTCGCATATTGTCGATGTGATCACAAAAATATGTACGGTGTAATGGCCAATTTGATATTGATCCAAATAATTATAATTCGTAATTTTGTTTCTCTGTTGAATTCTAATGATAGAGTAATTTAAAATTGTATTACGTCTAAGAAGCCCGGCGCCGTTTGTCGACGCTATAAATAGACACGGTGGTTAAAAGGAAACTGGCTTAACTAACAAGCGATGGAAGTCAATTTAATTTTACCGTTAATTTGGACCCACGTTTTTGAATTATTATCTTAAAGATTTGGATAAACGTACTTAATTGTCTTCAACAGTCTTACTACCTCGCTAAACTCCTGGTGAATAAATTCATACGGGACGGCCGATTGGAAGAACAGAATGATGCGACCGGGACAGAAGACCGTGGCGATGATCTGTCGGACTCGGACTGATAAAGGTACGCTCTTTATGACAGCACTACGTTAAAGCCGAGCTCGCTAGCGTCCTTAATGATTGATTGGACTATTTGGACTTCATTCATTGGCAGGTCGGGGTGTCCTGTCCTTCCATCACGCTTAAGACGCGGAAAATGAATTAGATTAATATATTCTTGCCCCTTAAAATAATAACTTTGCCCCTTAAGAAATTGTAACTTTGCCCCTTAAAAATTGTA
>JAQGCA010002197.1:0-14579 GCA_034698945.1 Protaphorura quadriocellata | reverse complement strand
TTTTCCCCTTGAACAAATAAACTTCACGAGTCCTGCTTTTTTCATGTGTGTGTTTGCATGGAGGGCGCGGAATTAGTGGGCTCCGTCACAGAAACTATATGTCTTCTCAGATCATCCCGAAGAACCTTCAAAAGATCACAAGAACAATGCAAATGTGTGTGGATTCTTCCAAAGGAATCAGTCAGAAGAAATATTCTCATACAGTGTGGTTCATAGTTATAGCCATTCCCCCCTCACCTACAACTCAACAAGGGATTTTCAGAAACGAAACTGCTGTATTAGATTTTATAAAAAAAATCTAACTGTATTTGCTGCAAAGCACAAGCGCGGCGCATAAAAATTCTTAAAAAATATAATGAATTCAGCAGAAATATACGAGAAACGAATATATTCCCAAGATTTCTGTATATTGAATGAAAATGCGAATTCACTTCATGCGGGATATGAATTCCGTACAGACTGTACAGATCTCACTTTAGCCTGCGTTTCTAAAACGTTATGCACCACCCGGTGAGATTGTGTGAAATAATCCGTTCGAATTTCTCTACACTTGTACAGAATCTTCATAAAGTTATTTATTTCTCAATATTATCATAAATATGGCTCTGAACTTTAAAAAGGAAAATTTTAAAAGACAAATTTTGTGCTCAATTTCACCATATGTAATAGAGGTCATTACGCAATTAATATCCCAATCCTCCTAGCACAGAAAATCTTAAAACATGTCTGCTAAAATAGGACTGACGGTTACTTATACTATTTTAGTGGTTTACAGTAAATTACAAAATAAAGCACCGGGGATGTATTTATTCCTGTACGGTCAGATGTCATAACTCTCTCCGTAAGAGCACATGGAGAAAGCCGGAAAAAGTCCCGGCTTCTATTATGGCCCGGGTTCTAATAGGTCATTTACGGTATAGTGCCTTCAGAAAATGCATTCTTACATACTTGATCATGATCATAGTATACATTTTCGAACAATTCTGATGTGTGAAACGTGTAAATCCAGTAGAAGTCGTCTGCTAAAATTATGATTTGTTTGATCTTCCTGATTTTGAAGACTTTTCCTGATTTTTCCTGAACATGTGGGGTTTGGTTAAGAAAATGTGAGTGGAACTTACAGCGTACGTACATGTTAAAAGTAATCTAAACATTTTAACACTCATTCGCCCCCACACATGGATGAGTATGGTCGTTGGTTGTTGAGTAAGTTCGGATTTCCTATTTGAAAATCTTCATCTTCAACGGCAGACTCAAACATTCTTGGAACTTGTTCCCCATTAAAAAATCCAATAACATTAACATTAACAAGAACAGATACAGCTCTTTATTTCAGTATTGCGTAGACAAATTATTCTGGATATAGAGTAGAGATACAGAATACTGAAGTAAGCCATGGCCAAAGTGATTAGTAGTCTCGTCGGATATTTAGGTGTTCTATAGAGAGATTTTCACAAGTGGACTGAATCACACGTGTCACGTTTAAAGTTATCATTCCTAAGTTTATAAATATAGTAATAGTTGACTGTCCTGCAGCAGTGAAATGTACTTCTGAAAAACCCGAACTAGAATGACAGTCCATGGTCGCGTGACTGGAACCCTGGAAATAATTTCATTGTTTTTTAATTTATGAACGGAATATGTAATTAGTCGTAGAGTAATTTCCGAGACGAAAATCGCGTCTACGAGTGGGATTTCATATAATTTATTGTATTATCAACCAGTGCACTTGAACTACCAAATTCTGACATTTAAGAATAATTGGGAAAGGTTGTAACTCTGTAATTGGTGATAAAACACGGTGTTCCTCTAGTGTGTCAAATATTGTTTTGAGGAAGTACGTCATACAAAAGCAATTAAATAATTTGGGAGACATGATCCGACCAAAGAGGAAGTGTAAACCGATTATGTTGGACATTCTGACAAAAAAATCCTTGGACTTGAGTGAATCCTGAGTCAATATTGACTCGTCTCAATTCTCCATCTCCGTCCCTCATTTTTCAAACGGATGAACGGACTTTCACCGTCCTTCTCATCTTCAGCTTCCATTACCGCAGAGTTTACTCCACAACAGGGTCCCACAAATATTCCTCAGTTACTTCAAATGTGGAGAACTGAATGTTAATCCATTGCAACTGGTTACAGTGACGTCGGAACGATTTTGGAGCCATTACACAAAATAAAAATTTGCACCCTTAACGAATATATGAAAGATTTTCAGGTCTCTACCAAAAATGTCTGGATATAAGTCTCTGTAAAAAAACAGAGATTTAGTGGGGGTGTAAGGACTTGACTTGTAGGACCCTGAACTTATTGGAAAGCAAAAGGCCCGGGTAGTTAGTTCGTGCACTGAGTCGAGTCATTCTCGTTTGAAGTTCAACTTAAGCTAAGGATGATAAAAGTTAACCCTCAAGTCAACACATTGGGCAGGAGGGCAGAGGAGCCTAATCAAACGGATATTGTGTGGATCAAATTGAGCTGAAAACTGGGTTCGAGACTGGAATAACTGATTTTGATTGAGATGGCATGAGTTGCTGGAATGAAAAAATCATTCATCCATCCGTTCCTAGTTCCTATTGATTTTGACTGTCTGGAGTTGGAAAGTGATGGGTTCTCGACCCACACTGCACAATTCTTTTGAATCCTAAATAAATCCAACTTAAGTTAGTTTAAATGAGACAGAGTTGAGTTTATAGAATTCCTGACCACTTTATTTCAGAAGCACGTACGAACGTACTTCCGTCCTACTTCGTCAATGAAAAGGCCAATAATACCCCTTGGGTCAGGTGTGATCACCCTGGAAGTTCTTTGTAGAATACCGTAAATGACTGATCAGAAAACCGGGTCTCTGTTCAAAATTGACTCCTCTTGACTTAACAACTTATTCCGCGAATCTGTTTTTGTTTGATCCTGGGTTTGCACTACAGTTCAGGTTTCTAGTCCTACGTTTACCGTAATCTGTTGTATACATTCCCCAACTTTTGCTCAAAACGAGTACGTGCGAGACGAAAGTTCAGTAACTTCATTGGCAATTAACTTCAACAATCAAGGACTTTTACAATGTTTTTCAAATATAGCAAAACCTGTCATTGGTGATGATGGGAAATACAGCAATTCTCTATTAGGGCCACTATATCGTTGAATAGCCTCAAAAATGACGACCCAAAAAATTGTAATATATTACAAAACGTATTAGGTTTGTGTTTCATTCCACAACATTCTAAGTTGTTCACTAAATCCATTCAAATCAGATTAAAAAAATCGCGTTGGATTGAATAAAATTTTGTTTAATATGCGTATTGTTCAAACAAACTTAAAGTACCAAACGATTTACGAATGTCATCAGTCCAGTCCCAGTCCCGTCGAATACGGTGCACTTATTATTATTATGTCAAAAGGAAATGAGTGCGGGTGTGGGACATACGTCCACAACCCTATTTCTCCCTCAATGGATAATTCACACTTTGCCTAATTAAGTCCCCTGATGAGCTGCTACTTTCCTCCAGTTGACGTTTTCCAAGTGGAGCAATTCCAATGGAACGGATTGATATTCAACATTCATCTCACAACTCCACGTTCCAGGTCTTTCCCCGGAAAGTTTTCTCTATAGTGCAAGATGAGACAAATTAAACTTTCAGACTTTCGAGACTTTCATACATAGCATAAAAATAATGAATTCAAAAAGTTTTTCAAGTTCAAATCTGACTTTAACATTTTTGCATGGACGAATATTATTGGTCTCAACAAGCTCGGTTTTTACCGTTCCTTCCGCCTATTAGAGACACTTTCCCTGAGGAGCCAAATGGAAAGCAACCAAATATCTGCCAAGAAAACGAGGCGATGCTCCATGCCTTTTTCAATGCTTAACGCGTAAGAATCTGCATCCTTGTGTGATCATTTGAAATATCATTAAATCGAATTGATTTTCATACCTTTTTTAAATGGTCACTCAGAATTCGTCATTACTTTATACGGCCTGGTGATGAGTCTTCAAAACATTTATGGCTGCAGATTAATAACTTCATCATTAATAACAAATTTGACATGGAATACTGGATTTGGTATTCATACTTAGAGTAGTAGAAGAATTATTGCTATAACCTCTGACACCCAAGTCAAATATTTGACTTGTGCTGTTCTACTGATCCCCCGCCCGCGTAACACAATCCCCTCGTGAATAGAACATCACTTTGGTCGTATTTCGAGACTCATTGAAGGAGTAATCCGATAATATTTGTACAGTCCACATATGTGGACTCATTGTTTATTGTTCTGAACCGCTCTGCTCCTCATGAACTTTAATTACAAGCATTTAAGTCAGAATAACATTGACTCGGGTTAAAGAAGTTCAATTTTGTCAGTAAAAACTCTTTCTTGTTGAAAATGAATTTGTTCAACGTACCAAGATTTATGTAACTCATTTACCCTTTGGTACTGATCAACAAATTTAACATCTTTACACAGTTATTTTAGGAATTCAATCGGTCTTCCTGCAAACTGTGTCATTGGTTCAGCTTTCTTTTATAAATACTTTCCATTTTATTATCTCTATCTTGTCGGAAAAAACGGTCCCAATGTTAAGAACAGTGGAACCTGACATCCTGGACCATAATAAAGAAAATTGACTATCCCTTGATAGTTTTACTTACGCACGAAATAGGCGATTAGCTTGCATGAAGAGATTTGATTAGGGGCATGACCATTACCTGTATCTTCCTCCAGTGAAGAAATGTCAAGGACCTCCAATTTCCTATGTCGCACGATGAATTCTCAAAATTTGTATAAAAATACATAATAAAAATGATGACGTCCAAGAAATTCAGAAACAAAAAATGGTTTCGGACATGTTCCAATTTTCTGAATCTTTTCAAGCAGTCTCCACTAATACTCTTTATTTGGGTTCGGGATTTGAATCGAGGCAGGTCAAAATGTATAGATCGTATCCGAATAGGATCTGAGCACCTCTCGGAAAAAACTACTTATGTAATAATGCGTCTCCGTTCTGTAATCGCACCAAATATGTCTTCTAGACAACGAGTAACAAAGGGCAAACAATTAAACAAACTAATGATAATCCACAATTCCGTCTTGGTGACCAACTCTTCACTCAAAACTCATCTTTCAAAATTCCACACAATTTTTTGGTCATTTCTTAAAATTTAATTCAACGGAAATTCAAATTTTAAGTATTACTCACTTGCCTTGCAAGTCCTTGTATTCCTCATTAATCATGTGTTGGCCGAGTCTCTTTATTGGATTCTTCCTAGGAGCAGCCTGGATGGTTTACTTGTTGTAATGAATTCGATATTTATTAGTCTTATTAATATGAAATTAACAAATTAATTGATAGTTTTATGAAAAAAATTATCCACGTATTTTATCTGAATTTCAGTCATGGACCGGGGAACCCTGGCGCTCGAAGATAAGTAATTCATTTACATCTATCGACGGAGCAATCAAAATTACAATGCAAGGGAAACGAGTCCTCGGAAGCTGCTTGAATGACAAAATTGATGGAAGCTGATTGAAGAAATGTTGAATCGACTAAATTTTACGCAAATGAAAAAATATTATTATCATGCAATTCCATTGGCTTGACTGAATTGAATAAAATTTTATAAAATGTGAAAAACAATGTTGAATTATTTTTAACTTTTTTACTAATTTTAATTCCAAAACTCATTTTTTGACTATGAAGAATAATTATTTTGATAATTTACTTAGTTAATTGATTTTATTATGGTCAAGAAGTTGACCTAAGTGTGGTCTTACATGGATATTTATCTTTTACATGCTCCTCTGATCCCCCGATAAGGATGAACTCTAGAATTATTTAGTCTCCGGAGCAGGTTTTTAATTAATTTTTAATTTAAAGAATAGAAGGCTCGAATTTACACAGTTAGGTTCCTTGTTGCATCGTAGTCGGCTTCACTTTCAATATACATCGTACCAGACAGGATCGGAACACCTCTCGAAAGAAGTGAAAGGAGATGCATTCATGTGTGTGATTCCAGCAACATTGCGATTGTCTGTTGTGAAGCTCAAAAGCCTGGAAGTCTTAAGGTGAATGCATCCGTTTACTTTTTTGGAGAGGTGTTCAAGTCGTATTCGGATACATGTCTATTTCACTTCGTCACTTAGGTTTTGCCTTACCCTGTACTTACAAGGGACACTCGTGAGGTGCCCCCTGCGTTCAGCAAGCGGACCTAACTTTTTAGGTAACTTGGGTCACCCAAGTGATGAATCCGAAAATATTTCTTTGTCAAATTGAAATGCTGACCCGTAGTTGGTCATCAACGGCTGCCAGATCCGGAGAGGGAGCCATCTCACAATACAGTAGATGGCACGGGGGATAGCCTTTGATGACTAACTACGGGTCAGCATTTCACTTTATACAAAAATATATTTTCGGATTCATCATTTGGGTGACCCAAGTTACCGAAAAAGTTGGGTCCGCTTGTTGAACACAGGGGGCACCTCACGAGTGTACCTTGTTAAAGAAGTCCATAGACAAATGCATTTGGATTTGAGAACATATGAAAGTGAATTGATTTATACTGCAGGAGAGTTGAAATAGCTGAATGTTGTAGAATACGGAATGTGTGGGGTCTGAAATTGTTTATGTACTCCGTCCGACGATCACTAACTCTTGGGGAGTGAAAATCCTTTTCAACGAACCGGAGCGGTGTTAAGGATTCCCGACAGACCGAACTCACCGAACCCTAAACGCCAGACATATTCCATTCCATTGTCTTCAACTTTAGCCAGGGTTTCGTTATTTCAAAGATTCAATTACAACACTTCAAATCTTGAGCAAAATAAGAAAAAAAAGTATTGTTAACTGTATGGAGCATAACATAGCATAATGCCAAGCGACCTCGAGCCAATAATCCCCAATTTTGACTTAATTTATTGATTTTGCCTATATGTTATTCACGGGCCCCTTAACAAATTTCTTATTTTTTAAAGATTAACTTTGTTTATTCATTTTTATTTTGTTCGTTTTGAAATATTTTGAAAAATTTGAAGGATGTCCGGTACCCTGACCTTCTCATGCAGAGGGCAGTGATCCGAAACCGATATTGACACTGATACTACGTTACAGTTATGAAATGACTTGACCGTCGCCGCATAGTTTCCCTAGATACTTTCCATTTTGTCTAAGGAATTATTATATATTATTATTATATAATATAATTATTATTTTATATTAAGTCCAATGAAATTGAGCAGAAATTGAGCTCATCGATGGAAACCAGGCCGGTAATTTTTTAGTTTAGCTGATTTAACTAATTAAGTTTAACCACTTTTGTGTTTAGGTGATATTTCGAGAAGGTATAATTCCAATTGTAGTTGGAGCTCGGACTCGGACCCCTGACGTAGGTGCTGATACTGCAAATACTGCTCACCAAGACATCCTGGCATGGCTTAAGGGCCAAAGAAAGCTCGCGAGCCAACCGAGGCAACAAATATATTCAAACAATTCTCAAAAAACAAGGCCTCCTGACGTGCATTCAGAGAACTAATATTCTGAAGTGTAGTGACTGACGAGACATTGTCTATAGTTTCAAAATACTTATCCATGGTTTTTATCTGATATCTATCAACATCTATTTCCGAAGTTTCAAAATGTATTTGAATTTCAAATTAATAATAAACCCTGACGTCAAAATATAATTTATCCGTCAACAAATTAATATTTGATTCTACACTCGTTCAAATTCATAATTTGCAAAGCTTTAGACTTGAAAAGATATTAGAAAATGTTACTCCGGTTTGTGTTAGAAATTCCATTGTTTGAGATAGAATACGTTCTTAGACTGATTTGTCACAATCACTCATTTTATTCAAGTACTACCAAAAACGTTATATCCCAAACGCAAGGTTATAAGGAGGAATTGTTAAGGCGTATAGCTTATTGATTTCTGGAAGCAAGATGACCGAAATATGATGGCGATGAATAGTTTCCAATAGCCGCGAATTTCTGCCAGTGGGATAACGAATGTGTAATTGTGATTTTATTAATTTGAGCAAATGTTTCGGGCAAATATAGTCCGAGTGATAGCAAAATTCTGATGGATTGCTACTAATTCCCGTCAAAGATTTATTGAAAATGTTTCAAAAGTTCAAATTTCGGATGTCATGATAAGGAACCAAAAGGTAAATCCTTAGAGGAAATCTTCACATTGATGTAAGAGTCCAAATCGAGTTTTGGATGTAAAGCGAGTGACTCTCGAGTCACATATTGACATATTTCATCACTTCCAAAATCTATCAGCTTCAGTAATATCCCGCACACGCGGCCGTGGTTCTAAGGGTCCGGGTTACACGGGGAACACTTTTTAGCTTACGTCCTAAGCCCTAATGTATTTGTGTCAAGTTGAAGTTTTGTAAATTACTTTTCCACTCTTAGCCATCTTCTTGGGTAGCCGGGCGTAGAATGTGCGGAAATGGTTTTAAAATAATAACCTGGGTTATGTTTATGTCCACGACGAACCACTCAGCAAGGAGGAATTAGCCTTAATCTCAGCTCGGGTTATAATTCTGTCCCAGTATCTGATTTTATGTTCAAATAGTTCTCTCCACCCGTCTGCCGCTTGCTTTCATTCTTGTAACATTGTATGTTATGGACGTGTTTGTAAAATTAATAGGCACTCGCTGGGTAAGGAGGACCTTACCAAATCCCAGTACTTTCTGGGCCTATCCTTGTAATTTTAAGCGGAAAGCTAATTTCATCAGTTTGTTGTTATTGGAAGGCTCATTAATTTCAGAGCTTGTAAGGTGTCGAGAAACTTTTAGCAGATTCAGCAGGTCGAAAGTTTTAGCTTTCTTTTACCAGCTGGGACGGGGTTCGATTCCTCGGGCCTGCATATATCTTAGCCCGTCTTTTCTTTCATTGTGAGGTTTTTACCTTGCATACGCAGGAGTTTTTTCCCCTTTCGCTTGCACACATCATCAGTATAGTGCCTTAAGTATCCGGGGGTAGGAAAGTCGGGTACGACAAGGATATACAATGAAGTTTAAAGACATAGGGCAATTGGGAGTAGAGTATAGTGATAGTGCAGTAATGCATTCGTCAAAATGAAGTGAATTCAAATCTGTGTAGGGCTTTCTCTTTCCTAGGAGTAGACAATAAACCATCACTTGACAAAGAAAATATCTAAATTCTATGATCGCACAACTCAGGGTAGATAACCAGTTCAGAATAATAACACCCAGTGTTTTCTTCCTTCCGAACCTTACAAATTTTTATTTCCTATGGTTTCGCAGGAGACTGTTCTCAGGACATTTTATAGACGGTACTGTAAAATTCGGCAAAGTTTGGCCCAATAATGGTAAGGTCCTTTGAGGGGTGGGTAGACCCAAAAGTTTATTATTATACTCGTCAATGTTTATGTAATCAGATCCATCAAATCCCTAAATACAGAAAGGACATGAAGGAGAGAAATGAAGAGTTTCGGTGCCTGGGCTCGTGTGAAAGTTGGGCAAGAGAGGGTAAACCCATTTGGATTATTGGTCCATTAGACAAATTACATAGGTAGGGACCAAAATCCAATCGACGCGACGAACGACGTACCTGTCGAAACTCCAAACACCGAAAGAGTCAGGCACCCACCCGCGCCCGGTACGACCAACTCCCGACAGAGTGGAAAAATCACCACCGAACTCTGCAACTCCGATCATCATCATCATCAACCTCAGCATGTCATTTTTTTATAAAAAAAATGAGGGCCAAATCTCATGTCCTATGCATGCATTTAGACGACTCATTTGAGCGTGAAGAATGTAGGACGACGCTTTGAGGATCGATTTATGGTTCGTTTGGTGGCAAAAATCGACTGTCGACCCTTGGACGGAGTCCCTGAAATTCACACCTCTTTCATACTATCAACCAACCGAGCCGCACGCTGACCTCAAGTTGGACGGACTAAATTTACTAAATTGTTTTCTCTACTTCTATTGTTATTTTCAGGTCGAATGGGCTGCATGCTGCCGACCAAGTAATTTCGTCACTTGAGTATATTATTTACAATTTCCCCTTCAAAAGTGCATTTTATGCCTGGCTCAACTTTTCATTGTCTGTCAGGAGGACTACAATAGAATGATCCACTCTAATCAAGGGTCCTTTCAATCAGGTTGAGTTACACTTATCTATGCACTGGCCAGCTATAAATATCAAGAATAAATCAATGAGTTGACGTAAAAAATATTCATCCTGAGTTTTCAGTAAGGATGATTCCTAGATATGTCGTTATACGAAAAAATCGAAGAAACTTGATTAAATCGAAAAATTAAAATGACAACAATGCACTGAATATTTTTCTGAAGTTCAGATTTTCTTTTATTGTGTAAGTTACATTTACCAAAATAAATCACGATGAATCTCAGCAATAGTTTGACTAAAGCAATTGACGACTGGACAAAACTATGTGTGTATTACGCAATTCTCTTGTCTAATTTGCGTACGAGAGGAACAAAACCATTTATTACTTTTAGTACATATACGTAACGTTACGTACAGATTACATGTCCATTCTGCATTAGAATACTAAAATGTTAACATTTTGACTTATGACTCAGTAATCTTCCTATAACGACTAATTAGGAAACATCGCATTGCACTGCGGTAACCGTTCAGACGTTCAGAGTTGACAAGATTTCACAAAATATTACGTATTTATATTTTTACGTATTGAGAAAATGGGACAACACAGGCTGGGGTTTTAGATCGTCTGTCTTTCAGGCGATCAAATTAAATTAATCGAAATAATACATACTCCTTCTGGATTTCGATAAAACCAGGCCATATAAAAATCCCAGTCCCAGTATTGAAATTCTAAGCCACTGACTAAACTAGCTTACGATTATTGGAGTTCAGGTGGGGATGGGACGAGTGGAGGGTGATTAAGTCCCGGCGTCGTTTGTTGGTGGAATGGCCAACAATAGTAGGAGTAAAATGAGTTCAGTAGGAGGTTTGATGGGCTCAGATAAGGCTTCACTTCTTCTCGATTATACACTATCTGTAAGGAGGAAATTAAGACAACAGGGTCAAAGGTCAGTTAATATCAAATGATATGCAAGACGGCGTTAGTAGAATTCATATAATTCAAAATATTGTAGCGGTAGCCGCTTTTTGACCGAATTACACACCATTTCCGGATAACGATTGTTCCCATGCAATGCACGAAAAGCAAATTACTTTTAATATTGCGTAGGGAAATGAATTTTTATGATTTAGCTTTGGATTCGGGATAAACCGATGTCGAATGTCACAACTTATATGTATTCGACATTTGATCAAAGAAAAGTACTCTGCAGTGGTCAATTTTGCTAGTGGAATGTCACTATTCTATCGTATGGAAATGAATGGAATATAGTGTTAGATAACTCACCTTATCATCTTTCATTAGGATTTTGACAGAGACTTTTCTGGCCTGAGGAATATGACAAGGAGAGACCAAATCCTGTTGCAGCTTCCGCTTCGTTTTGTAACGTCGATTTTGAAACCATATTTTAACCTGCCAAATTGAAATTTTTATCCTTCATAACTTGCAAAATATTTTGTACACAAAACACACAAATTGTCTAGGTTTAATCCTAACATCATCTTAGGTAATAACCGTCCACGTACACCCTTCTGGTATTACCGGTCCGAAGTGGACTAATTTAGAGGTTCAAGTGGACCGGAGTACCATGAGTCGCGATTTCCTAAATATCACTTTCTTTCGACTTTGTTCGAAAGCATTCACAGGGTGCCACCGAACCTTAACAAGCGTGCAGCAAAGAGTGAGATATACGTTGTGTAGAACTTTACACTACATTTAATCCGACAGCAGAGAAATAGTGACCGGTATAGTTTACAATAAGTACAATTATTTTTTAAAAACCATACGGCGTAAGGGGTACCGTACATCGAATTTATTTGGCTGTAAGGGGTAAAATAATAATTTGTAGGACCCTGGATGTTCTTGTGAAGGTTGTATGAGTTGGTAGAATACATAAGTGGAGATGATAACAAGTGGATGGGATTGAATTGAAATCCGCCGTCAAGTGTCGGTCTTTTGGGGCCAGAATCCCCCCGTCAAAGTGCTATAGTTTATGATTTGAGTGAGCCACTTAGGAGTTT
Organism: Protaphorura quadriocellata; assembly: GCA_034698945.1. Taxonomy (NCBI): domain Eukaryota; kingdom Metazoa; phylum Arthropoda; class Collembola; order Poduromorpha; family Onychiuridae; genus Protaphorura; species Protaphorura quadriocellata. The sequence continues at coordinate 2,452 of JAQGCA010002197.1, read as the reverse complement.
TAATCTTAAGTGGGTTATACAAGGAGAAGTCCGCATCAAGTTTCTTTGATTCAAGTCCAACTCGAAGACGATGAACCAAAAGTAGTGCGAGTCAGTGCGTTTGAAATAAATATTAGTTGGAAGATATTTGAGGACAAAAAGTGTTGGAGGAAAGGGCGTGTGAGTGGCATGTGGTGATTAAAGAAGTACATGTGTCCATTTCAACTCCAGATTTATGTCCTTCTCTCTCACACCAATTCAATCTCTTCTCCAAAACTTTTTCCGGCACACTAACTTTAAACTCAGAATGACAAGGAAATCATTCACGATGTAAAATCTCAGACGAAATCCATTCAAGAACTGACCCGGTATCCTAAATTTCAAGTGTGTAGAAAAGTGTGACCATTCAAATTCACCCGCTATTTCTTTGTTAATCGTTATGCCCGTTTCCAAATCACGTCTCCGTTTCTATCTGGAAGCGAATCAAATCGCACCATAATGACCTGTGCTAAATTTTGTTTTCGTTCCGTTCTTGTTTCTCTCTCTTCTCGAAACCGTTTCGCTTCCGTCTCCAATTTTCCGTTATTTCTTCTACCGAGGAACGAAAAAAAAGTTCGCGGGAACTCTCCATAAAGATTTTAATTATAACTCCACATATCAATTTCTATCGCCGAAAATTTTTCCCACCAAAATTGAAAAGTAAAGGTACGTACCCCTAGTAGTAGGGAAGCATGCCCCACTGTGAAAACCATCTTTAAAGCAATTAGCATACTTCAAATAAAAAAATGGGGGCTGGTTGTAAACGACTAACCATTTTTGAAAAGATATGCTACTAAAACCCAAAAATTAAAAATCCTCATACTTGAAAAAAAAAACAGTTTACATGACTAAACCTGGAGAGTTTAAATTAATCTGAATTTGACATGAAAAGGAGTTTCCTTGTGAGAGTTCAAATTCATTTTGAACGTTTAACATGGTTTCAAGTTTGGGAAGAAGAGTCAGGAAAATGCATTCCATTCAAGCGTGGAATGGAGTTTAACACTTGCACACACATGGACCATTGATTGATAAAGTACAAACATGTCCGACCACGACGGTGTGGTGTCTAGAATTTTTTTTTTGGAATGGGAAGCCAACAAACTCTTAGGAAAAGTGCGCACACTAAGCTAGCAGTACTCTTGGCTCAGCCCCACGTATATTTCCCCAGACAAATCGGTAAAATTGTAGGATCTTCGCCAAACTCTCGCTTTTGAATTACGAGAAAGTGTAATAAAATGGAAAGAAGGAAGGATACCGTCTTGATAGAAATGAAGAACACAAGGTGATATTTGAATGCGTGTAAAAAATTCTTCAATTTTTGAAATCTAGAATCCTTGTACAAAAATGCACCTGTAGGGTTGTCAATAACATTTAAACGCCAGCCCCTACCCGGGTGGGGACAAATCGAACCTGGACCTTTTGTAGACGATTTTACAACGAAATCGACTTACAATAGCACAGAGGAGAGCTTTTTCAATAAAAGGGGAAGATCCCGAGAAGACGGAGGTAGTTTATCGACAAGACACATTGAAAAGTGAAAAGAAAATGCAAAATTGAGAAGATTTAACATTTTTTACAGTTGCCAAAAAATTAGCCAACCAGTGTTTTTTCACAATTTCTACATCTGTCAAGTATTTCCTAGAGACTTCTGTAATATATCCCTATAATTCATGACATTCTCATTGCAGAAATTATTGTCGATGAGTTCAGCTCCTCTATTTATGGCACATGGCGACGGGGAAAGATACTGTACGTTCGCTTGGGATGTGATACGCGATGGCCAACTGTTGAGTCAATTAGGGTTGCCGTTTGTGCCATTGGCTAATAACACTTAACTCTTGTTTGACCTCGTCAATCACTTTATATGCACATAGCACGTAACTAAATATACAACTGATTTGGCCCCAGAAAATTTAAACCACCCTTCATATTTGTAATATCACAATTATTTACATAAAAAATTATTAGTTATATCAATACTATGACAAAATTTATACACTTTCGATTTTGTCATTAAAAGTCGTTCCTGGCGGGTCTAATTTCGGCGATTGTGAATTCACAATGTATTTTCAGCTTTCGAGACTTCACTTTCAGCACTGGCGATACACCTGTCATAGATTTACAGTGGTTGACCACAGTCGTTGTAGAAACTCCACACATTTTGGTTATATTGTTTAATTGTATTGGAAACTCAAACTCGTATTCGCATGAAATAATGGATTTATTCATTTTGGGTTTACATTTTTCAAAAAGCACAAACGTTGAATGATTTGGTGACAAGTTTCCATGCCGGAACCTGTGTCCATGATTTTTATCGCCTAAAACTGTCCGTTTACCAGTTCTGATTCTGAACTTCATGTTGTTGTTGTTGTTGTTGTTGTTGTTGTTGTTGTTGTTGTCACTTGGGCTTAGAGTCTCTCTAGCACATTATCGT
>JAQGCA010002196.1:0-14587 GCA_034698945.1 Protaphorura quadriocellata | reverse complement strand
TGTTTGACAATCGGGATGCGTGAGACGGAGATCACTTGGGAGAGGTTAAGATTTTAGCCCTACGCATTCGCCTCAGAGTATGTTCTTCCTACTACTAGGGGTACCCGCCCTGGGTCAAATTGAAGGTAAGTCCTTTGACACATCTGATTACCGTTGAATTGTGTTCGCTTGTGCTATTTGTTTCTCCATAATGAATTCTCCTCTTACTACTAGGGGTACCTTCCCTAGGTCGAATTAATATTCATTCCAATTTCTACACGGACTATCAATTTATGTCAATTAAATTGTTACATAAATTTTATTAATTTTATATTATTTGTATGTTGTGATTGGCTGAGACTGTAGGATGTCTTTGTCGTTAATAAATTTGTTGTTTTGTAATTTTATTTGTAATTTTTTAAATGGAGGTTAGAATTATAGTGCGAGTTTGTTGTTGAGACCTAATTTCCCCTTTACCGTTCCATATTCACACTTTCACTCCACATTCTCTCTCTCGCTCTTTTTCTGGGAATGGACATTCTAAAGGTCCATGGCCAAAAATCTCTCCTGGAAATTCTATCTAGCACTATGCACTAGTACTTCCACTCACTCCCGGGGAAACTTACTTTAATGGCACCAACTTTCCTCGTTCACAAGAATGGTAACGGTCTCAGCTACATCCATCCACTACCATATACCATAAACCGTATTACCCATACTACCCCTACGCATCAAAATATTTAAACTTTCATTCCATTCCCATTGTTGCCTTCTCAATCCTACCATTTCTTCCGAGTGGACCACAAAAAAATATTTTTTTGTTTTTATTCACCCAGATTTAATGAATTCCACGTCAGAATTAATGAAAAAATGCGCTCAAAATCATAGCATAGTAGTACAGTACCACCTACACTACTAGAGGTACCTTCACTAGGCCAGACTTGGGTCATTGGTAATTGTAATTTTAATTATAAAATACAATTACAATTACGTAATTGTAATTGTAATTAGTTTTTTTTTTCAGAATCCCAGCTGTAATTTGTAACCGTAATTAAATACTTTAGAAACTGTTTGTAATTGTAATCGTAATTTGTAACTGCGTTTATATTTTTCTCAATTACTTTTACAATTACTTAAAATTTTGACCATCAAATGCAAAGATGTAACTACGATGTTAGGACACATAAAGTCATCATTTCGAGAAAGTAATTTGAATTGTAATTTTTAATTGTAATTACATTTTCAATTACAACTATGTAATTGTAATTGAAATTAACTACTTTTTCATTTTTGTCCACGTAATTGTAATTGTAGTTAATTACTTTCGAAATTTCTCCACGTACTTGTAATTACAATTAATTACAATGAGAACTGAGGGTGTAATTTGTAATTTTTAATTGATTACATTTTTAAAGTAATTGACCCAAGTTTGCACTAGGCCAAATGGAAAGCAAACCCAATTTCAAGGCAATTTCAAGCAAACAGTGTGAGGACGATGACCCGTGGCCCTTGAGTGAAAATTAATTGAAAAGCAACACGGAGTAGAAGTGAATTCCTCAGGTCAGCTCTAGCTCTGTGAATGTTGATGAAGTGATTTTAAATCTTATGGAAATCTAGGATTGAAGATTGTATTGCATTATGGAACAGTCTGTGGTCGCGGGGCGCGCGGTTGACCACACCGATCATTTAATCTCTAGGCTTAAAACGCAGTCTCGCACGTACGCACATCCACGTTTTAATTAAACGAGAAGACGGAGATAATTTCCGGAGTTCCGATCTCGGTGAGGAATAGAATATTTAAATCATGGACGCTCTCTCATTCTCCTCTCCATATTTTAATACAAGAACAGATCCAACGTCAGGCATTCCATGGCTTTTGACCTCATCGTAAATAATCCAACAATTCCTAAGGGATTTATATTCTGAAGACATACACTCAGCATTTAATTTAAATGCTGACATTAACAGTCAGGACTAATTTTAATTTTATATGTTGTCGGCAGTGTCATCCTGAACAACTTCTGTGAAAGTCCTACCCACAAAACTTTTAACCGTTTAGGCACTAAAAATATACTGGTTAGCATGTAAAGTGAAAGCAAAAGTGAAAGTCGCCGTAGGACGAAGCACATGCTAAATAGTATAATTTTAGTGGCCAAACGGTTAGACTTTCGGGGTAGGACCTTCACAAAAGTTGTTCAGGATGACAATGCCGACAACGTATAAAAAGGCGAGCGATTTCCAACAGCACACATTTTCCCATAATTATGGTCTGTGCCTCCTTCATAGTATTGTAAATCACATTGTGAATCTAACAATCCATGTAGCTTGAAAATCCGATGCGCACAGCGGTGACGCTCTGAAGAAGGGTTTTGAGTTGTAAACGCCCCGCTTTTTTTGTAAGACTTTGTGAAAATCCGAAAGTGGGTAATTGAATGTGAATGGGAGACAGTTAAGGAAAATTGAAGTTTTGTTTTAATATTTAGTCAGGATTCCATTCAAAGTGTGGAGAACTATTATGGTTACGATTTACAGGACGTGGGAGTTGAGACATTGTTTCAAATTTGCATGGGAAACGCTTCGTCTCTTCTTTTCTTCCAAGAAAAGAAACTTACTCCAGAAGGATAAGGACTTTCTCTCAAGGTAAACACTTCACGTGTCAACCTGTCAACATGGGATGAACCAATATTTTTGGTAGAAAACGGCACTTTTTTTAAAAAAATTCAAAATATTAATAAGGGGAACGTCAGGGCGAATATTTTTAGAAAAATCTGAAATGCTTACCAGTAAATTCTGATACGATGAGAAATTAGGAATGGTATATCACTAGTCACACATTTCAGGTTTAGGTCAGCAGTTGACCTTGATTTGAATTTTGGATGTGTGCTTGTGCATGTGTGAATGGCGTGAGTGTCCTGGGCCTCGTCCGTCTCACTTTCCCTCCCGCTCTTGCTCTCGCTCTCTTCCCCTGCGTTGAGCGAAAGAACGGTCCCGACCCGACACACAAGCACACATCCAAAATTCAAATAAGGGTCAATTGCTGACCTAAACCTGAAATGTGCGACGAGTGATATATTTCTCCAGATTTCTCATCGTATCAGAATTCACTGGTAAAAATTTCAGATTTTTCAAAAAATATCCGCCCTGACGTTCTCCTCGTGAGATCAAAGTGGATAATCCAAATCATTCAAAATGTGGACCAAAAATGGATACACATACATATAGTAAGGTCAGTTCGTTTGCCACATTTTGGTACTAGTCTACCAATTTTCACCATTCTTCTTCATACAAATTATTTGTAGAAAAAGAAGACATTTTTTAAACCACTTCGTCTGAGATTTGACTCGTGCAAAAGTGTCCTTGTGAGCGAGCGCGAGGAGTCTTGTTCTTGGAGACTCAGTCTGAAGGAATGAATTTGAATGCGTATTTAACAGAGCCATTAAGTTTTGAAAAAGAGGAGTTGAGTGACGTGACGTGGGTTGTAGATTTGGGTCCAAATGTCTCATCTCGTTTTCTCCAGACGTGGAAGCAGTGGAAGGAATTCCAGTCCACACTCCTCACTTTGTCCTGGATGAACCAAAGATGATCCAAATCCACAGATTCCTAATGTTCTACCATAAAGGACCAAGAGAAAGAGAAAGAGAACACCGCATTCCTACCAACCATTCACATTCACAATCACTCCATTAACTTGTATACCAAAACCATTAACTTCCACAGGGTGGCTCAGAAATCTATGGACGTATTCTACACCTGAGTGTAGAATCTTCATAATATAAGTACATAAATTGAGAATTTTTTCCTCCTACTAGGGGTACCATCTCTGTGTCAAATTCAAGGCAACCCAATCTCTTTGGGAATTTGCAGTTTTTTCTATAGTTTTTTCTTACTACTAGGGGTACTTTCCCTATGTCAAATTTAAAGCACCCCGGGAATTTGCAGTTTTTTCTATAGTTTTTTCCTACTCCTAAGGGTACCTTCTCTATGTCAAATTTAGACCGACCTACCGACCTCACCCTCAGTAGAAATTATATCAGTTTATTTCAATATTTTTTTTTGCTACAACTAGGTGTACTTTCTCTATGTCAAATTTAAATCAACCTTACCCTCATTTGAAATTTGTAGTTTTTCTTCAATAGTGTTTCCCTATTACTAGGGGTACCTTCTCTATGTCAAATTTATAACAATCCCACCCTCAGTTGGAATTTGCAGTTACTTTTCTAGTTTCTTCCCTACTACTAGGGGTACCTTGTCTAGGTCACAACTTCACCCTCACTGAAAATTTGCAGTTTTTTCTTCAATAGTTATTTCCTACTACTAGGGGTACCCTTTACAGGTCAAATGGAAAACTAATCCAATTTCTCTGAAGGAATGAGACCAGTTTTGAAATAACAAACCAAATTCTGTTTTTTTACACCTTTTGAGCTTACCTTGTCGTCTCATTTCATTCAATGTGGTCAATAATTTGACTTTTCACTGTTGTAAATGTTGTGACCGTTGGTTGGAAAGAGCATTAAAGAGTTATAAACCACACTGTGCCATTTTCTATGGAATGCCTTGTGGTATTAGATATTGGGATTGGTCTGAAATGGATGGAATGTTTTGAATTAGAGAAAGGGAGACAGAAACTGTGGTTTCGTTTTCGTTGTTGGATGAAATGATGAGGAGAATGAGGGAATGAAGACATTAGACGTCCTATGGATTTTATCCTTTAAGCACGCATTAAATTTCATGAGTAACTCAATAGGATTATTCCTCTTTATTACTTTCCACACAAAAACTATTCATGTCATCATGTTCCCGGTCCAGGCCCCGGCCACTCCCTCTCGTATCAACTATATGCACAAGGTAGTCCACAATAATCCATAAAGTGTGGTAATTTTCATCAAAAATGGCGACTGGGGCATACTGACACATTCACGTCGAATTGGGGCACATTAAGACACAACCAAATTCGCCGTATTGAAGGGATGGAGTATGTTGGCGTCACATTTTCCATAAAATACCCTGTGCATTGAAAGCAAAGTTGTGGCAATTTTCATCAAAAATGGCAACTGGGGCATACTGACACATTCTCACTAAATTGAAGACACATCCAAATCCGCCCTATTCAAGGGAGGGAGCATGTCGGTGTCACATTTTCTATAAAATACCCTGTGCATTGAAGGCAAAGTAGGACGAAACATAAATCCATGTTGCGAATACGGGATAAAAACGATTGCAAAATGAGCCCATTTGTTGCCTTGGTAACGCGTGGGACATATTATCCTGGAACGGAGGTATAGGATTTCAGGTTTTGGGCTTAATTGTTATTACCTGTGAAGCAAGGACCTATAATCCGGGATGTGTGTTGACTTGTCCCTGAAAGACTAAGTTGAGCCTAATTCTAATTACTTTGGAGCGGAGGACGTTAATTGCATTTCCTTTCTTTTGTCTTTCTTCATCCATGGAAGGGTTCAACATGAGCCGGAGGGAAATGGGTTTTTCCACTCCGTTTCACGTCAAGTCCTCCACAAAACCTAAGTCTGTGTCTGAGTCTGAGTCTGGAGGTTTCCATAATCAAATCTTTATCTGTAGTCAGTTTAAAAATACAATGTCTACACATTTCCACTCATACATTATGTTAATTAACTACAAATCATAATCATATCAATGTTGTGGTTTAACGAAAATAATCCCAAAAAAACAGGGAGATTTATCCAAGATTTCTATCTCTACAGAGTGGTTCAAAAAAAAATTGTCTCCACTTCTAGCTCAGAGGCTTTCCCACGGTGCACAAAGGTGCATAAAATGGTATTACAAATCATCGCACATGCTCAACAGTGTATTTCTAGCGGCCGAACGGTTAGACTTGGGGGTAGAACCTTCACAAAAGTTGTTCAGGAGTTCAATGGCTACAACATACCAAAAATGCAGCAAAATTCAACTGCCTACCTCTTGCATTGAAGACTGTGCGAATAATGTGGAAACTAGACATTTGGGAGTAGGACCTTCACAAAAGTTGTTGAGAAGGTCAAGGGCTACAACATACCAAAAATACAACTAAATCCGACGGCATATGTTTTGCAGTGAAGAAGGTGCAAAAAATGTGGAAATTAACGTTTAAAAACGATGACGGATTGTGAGAAATGATTCATTCATAATACAAAAAATGTTGACGTAACGTTTGACAGGTCTGTCTTTCAAAAAATGAAAATATGTAAAAAATTTAATTATTATTCATGACATATTAAGGGACTGGGTCTCAGAGTCAGAGTCAGAGTCAGAGTCTCCTTCCTAAGGCATCCGTTGTTAATCAAGTTTAGAGCCTATTGTCCTACTTCTCCAGCTTTTCTTGATGTTGGACAATTCTGTTGGAGTGGTTTTTTGTCATCTTGTCGTTGGAGGGGTAAAAATTCAAAAGGAAATGAGGGCAATTTTGAAGGAAATCCAATCAAGTTTCCTAATCACTGTCGAACCCTTCCTTTAATTGAACTCCGAATCCTCTTTATTGTCCATGGAAACTCTTTCTGCTCAAGGGGAATTTCATTTTCTTCGAGTTCTTTGATCTTTTTTCTTCCACTTCCTAATGTTGTTAACAACAAACCTGTAATAATACCAATTCTTACAAACAGTCACGCTTTCACTTCAAATGACCTGTTTTCTTTTTTTTTAATCTCATCACGTTTCTCACTCAACTCCGTGACTCTGACTCCAATCTCATCTCATGGACCAGAATCTACACTCAAATGGAGGACAATGAACTCAAGGCAATGGCTAGACTCAAAAATCTATCCCAAATCTATCAAACTCCATAAGCGTAGTGTCACCAGTTACGAAATAACAAACTCAAAGAGGGGGAAAAACCTTAAAAATGTACGCGGTTAGAATTCGCTCGATTTTTGATATGTTGTAGCCCTTGTTACCCTGAACAACTTTTGTGTTGGTCCTACCCCCAAAAGTCTAACCGTTTGGCAGCTGAAATACACTGTTGGTCATGTGCGATGACGTAGAGTGAAAGTCAGAGTGAAAGTCAGTGTACGCCATCGCACATGCCCAACTGTGTAATTCTAGCGGCTAAACGGTTAGACTTTTTGGGGTCAAACCTTCACAAAAGTTGTTCAGAATCACAAGGGCTACGTTATATCAAAAATCGAGGGAATTCCAAAGGCGAACATTTTTCCATAGGATTTGTGCCCCTTCATTCCTTCTGACAAATCATTGCATTCCTTAATTGCAACCACTTAAAATTTTTATTCTGTCCATATTTGGCTGAATTTGTATCACAATTAATTAGATTTCACATTGAAACTTAATTATTATTTTTAATCACTTGTCATGTAATGGGACTGGAATTACTACGGTTGTTTAATTACATTAGAGTTTATGGTAGGACGACACACACACATGCACGCACGACACGAATTTTTTAAAAAATTATAGCATTCGCAATTTATTGCGAATTTTGTATTGTAAAAATCCTCCAAACTGAGTAACATGAGTAAAACGTCATCTGTGTCAACACACTGTAACAAACTCCTTCGATCCATTCCAGGTCATGTCAAATTCTCAAGTAATAGCACTCCATCACATTCAACACCCCCCTGTCACGCCCCCCCTTCCCCAGTACCTATCTGTCACGCAAATGAATCAGTCCATCAGATTGTATTTGTATTTTACACTCATTAATAATTGAGTTAAAATTGAGTCCAAGTAAAAAACAGAGTCAATGATGATGACGACGAGTGTTCCTTTTTGCCAGTCATGTGCTCTGTACGTTGTCCCACTTGACCCTTGCTGCATTGCTTCCGGATGTTCACCTGCAAACAAAATATCAATTTTTATTCTTTTCAAGTGGTTCTCCTTTAATTCCTACTGCTACCGTCCCTTGGTCAAATGGATATCTACGCGATTCTCTACAAAATATATCTGACATTAGTATAAATACATGTATGTATGAGAGCCAAAAGAGCGTAGTAGTACGGGAATCCCATCTGCTACCTGTTGGGACTGGGTTTTCCCGGGCCTGTTTTATCTCCGCATGGATTTTCCTATACTGCCAGGTTTTTACCTTGCATAAGCAGGGGTTTATCACACCTTCGTTCTCACAAATCAGTAAAGTGCGGTAATGGGGTAGGAAAGTCGGGTACCACTTGGATTCCCAATCAGAGTTAAAAGCAGTGGCGGATCCAAGAATTTTTCCAGGGGGGGTTCTGAAGAAATAATTGTGCACACATGGTTCCAGAAAGGAACGCCCGCCGCTTGCGGCGGTCCCCGCGGAGCGGCCGCCGGAGGAAAGAAATTTTTTCCGACCCTTTTTAACATAATGTTGCATGTAAACGTGCTTTTAAAGCCAAATATCTAGTCTTTTATTTCCAGGGGGGGTCCGGACCACTAGGACCCATACCTAGATGCGCCACTGGCTTAAAAGATAATGGGTATTGGGTGCACCATGCCAAACATTTCTATTATACCGGAGGCCATTACTTTGGTTTATCATTGCAATACGGTATGTCCTATTTTATCAATGCTTGATATTTGATATTTATATTTTTCGTATCGTTATACAATTTATGTTATATGTATAAATTTGGACACAATTAATATTTCTGTACAGGGTGACTAATATGTACTCCCGTTTTCGTATCTCGTGATCTATAATAGCTAGAACCAAGTCGGACAGCTCGTTAGAAAGATCAGCTCAAATGGGGTCTTCAGTCACCTCACTTCAACTCAGTCTCAAAGCGCGTTCGAGAGCAGCGCGCGAGCAAAAATAAAAACACATTCAAAGCGTTTTCCAGCCGCTTTTTCATACTCTTCGGCCAGAGAACTGCGAAAACTTCTGAATTTTGAAGTCCCAACTTCACCATCACATTTCTGAGGAGGTTACTCAAAATCTCAATTTGAAATGAAATTTTGAACTTTACACGGCTTTTCATGCCGATAAACATGAAGAAACGGCTGCAAGGCAGCGATAACGGGATTATTTAATTTTGTTGGCGCGCTGCGGACGAACGCACTTTAGCTGGGCTGAAATGTGGTGTCTGATATTTGATTTGAGCTGGTCTTTCAAACGAGTTATTGCACTTCGTTGTAACTAATGTAGATCCTGAGATACGATGCCGACAATATATATTAGTCACCCTGTACAGGAATTTTTGACTGGGAATAAGATTGTGGTCACGTCCCGTTGTGACGTGACGTCTTATGAACCGGTGACGTTTTCATGACGTCACAAGGTGTATTTGTCCTCTGTACATCTAGCGGAAAAACGATTAAAATTATCTGGGTAGTACCTTCACAAAAGTTGTTCTGGCTGTCAAGGGGTACATCATATCAAAAATGGAGCAACAGACTATTTTACAGGTGTGGATCACGATATAGTTAGTCAGTTACTAATTCCTTTTATTACTGTCAAGAATTCCTCCTCACACTATTGTCAATAATTCGAACCGATTACTCCCTTGTCTTAATTTCGGAGGAGATTGAAGCAAATTTTTGTCATAAGCACCCACGTATGGCAAGTAATTATTGATAGGTTTTGGCTTTAGAAAAGTTGGTGACCGATGTCGGGTATGGGTGTTGGTGTTAGTGGATTCCGCCCATTCCGTGGATTTGACATTCGGAGGCAGGGTGTCTCATTATTTATTATGATGAGGGGAGTATGGGTGAGTGAACACCTCTGACGTGAGTATCGTTGACGAGGACTGGAGGCGGACAAGTATTGATTAGGATAAATGTCCGCGTCTAACCTCAATCCTATGAGTACCTATCTCTCCTACAATATTCAATACTCTCTCAGGGTGGTTCATAATCAACATAACCGTTCATAGGCAATAGTGAGATGTACATTTTGTAAGTACGTAAAATTATGGATGGATACTCCTGATGTTCTGGAGTGACGGGATGGAAAAAGTTATGAACCACCCTGTGTGCTCTGGTACGAAAAACCCTTGGGAAGGGATAAGTGTTTATTTTCTCACACATTAATTGGTTCTGTTCATAATTAGGACAGGTTGAGTCAGAGTGCTAGCGCTGAGTCCCAGTCACAATTTAAACAAACAGAAAGTTGAGCACGTAAATTTTGATCCTTTCCTCTCCGTGTTCAAACACTTCGGAACAACATCCCATGCTAATTACACATCCACTCACAAGGTAGTCACTTCGCATGTCAAAACCGAGAAACCAACTCAAAAGTAGTAATCCAGCATAATTATGCACAGAAATATCTCCATTGGAGTATTTTCCTAGTACTAGGGGTGTACTTCCCTAAGCGACGATGTTTGACTTGATATTCCTTATTCAAGCAAATGAAAACGAATGAGAATGGCCATACTTGGAATGAATATGTTCCTTCATTCCTGTACTAGTGTGAAGGTAATGAGGAGTGGGTCAATTTTCTTTTACCGTATTTATTCTATGTGTAGCCGGGCTCTAATAAAAAGAAGAGAAGAGGAGGGCTTGCAATAGAATAATTATGGTATGTGTTTCTGAAACATTCATATTCGTGGTAAACAGGTGAAGGAGGTCCGTCGTAAACGCAGCCGTTGGTTATTGCACCACACAAGGAGTAACTATTAAAATTCTCATGAACTGTTTAATTGCAGAGTGATTCAAAATGATGGATTGGTTCAAGTCGGAGCACATTAAATTCAACTCACTAGAATTAGGTCGCATTTTTAAAATCTAGGTTCGAGTTCAAATAATAATACCTCCTGTCCTCCAAAGCCTAAATTGGGGGTTTACACCGGAAACTCAAATATACATTTTGTAGAGAAGCATAGTAACCCGGAAAATCACCGACAAATTCTTACTCCACTTAGATGACCAAATATGTGTAGCCAAAATATTTTTCCGCAATGGTAACTTCTACTTCTACGGTCACAAAATAATGGGGAGGTTTTCTCAAAAAAAGTGTAGCATGGAAGAATATTTTCCGAAAGTCTGATCTCTGATCGAAAAATTCTTCAATAGTCAAAAAATGTAAAAATAAATATGGAAATTCTTTAAATCCATAAAATAATAATTTAATGGTCGAAAATTAACCTGCTATCTAATTTATTTTTAATTCTGAAATCTTTGTGGGTCCAGAAATAAGATTCTTGAGAATCGTGGGGTTTCCAATGAAGTAATTTATTTTAGAGAAAGACTTGTTTATTATTTATAGGACCGTATTTGGAATTCGGCGGCGGTAATGCAATATGACGTATAAAGTGAGTCTCTGGATATTTCACATCTGATCTCCTTCAAACTGAATAATATCAGGTCACGCATCCCTTGAATGATTGGAGACAATGTTACAATTATAAGCCACAATTTGAATCTGGTTTACTGAGGATTTACGGTAGAGGAATATAATGTCACCCCCTGTACATGAAGTTGAGAAAGAATTTGCGATGAATATTTAATAAAGTTGACCTTACCATTGAGCACGTGAAGCATGACGCTGGCGAGGTCTAAATTGGAGGGCGCACAGGTGTAGTTCTGTTGTTAAATCAATCAAATAATCATACGATTGATTATGCATGCCACAATACATTTTTTGTTATAAGGTAAGGCGTCCTAATACGCGGCCCATCTTAGGTGACTTCCAAAGCACGCCAACAAATGCTGGTAGCGTGTATTAGGACGCCTTACCCTATTAATAGTAGGATGCTGAGCTCTTACCCCGGTGTCACGTTTCTCAGTCGATTTGATTACAAGTGTACCAATGATTGTGTCTGCGTTCACCTGAAAGTTTAAGAAATTCATTCAAATTAGAAAATTCTGGTTAATTTCTTCAAAAATATTACAAAATTAAACACATATTAATTAATTGACAATCGCCGTAAGCCATGGTCATACATTATAGTTCATTTTTTGTGTAAAAGATGGGTGGCTTTCCATTTAGCCTAAAGGAGGTACCCCTTGTAGTACGAATACCTAATAAAATCCGTTACTTCTATTATCTGTTTGTATCTGTTCTAAGCAGGATGGACTTAACGAAGATATATAATTAGGGGAAAAAAAGGAGTTTGGACTGGTAATCCTTGGTTGGATGGATGACCTTGTACTAGTATTATGTTGGCTTAGAGAAGACAGAGGATTTGGTGGAAATGGAATGAAACCCCACACGGGTTTCATTAGTCAAATCAATTAATATCCTTTTAAAGGATTAATTCCAGAGTGTTTCGCTCATGTATCATCTGGCTTTATATTTTTCTTCCTCGCAGCAACTTGTGGCTTCGGCACAAACCGAGCGTTCTCATCTTATTACTCCGCAACTTATGATTTATCCACTTCGTCGCTCTCGGTCACTAAATGACCTTACTAGTAAGACACTGCTCCTTTTCCCCCGAGAACGTCAGTATTTTCAAAGGAAAGTCTAAAGAGGGGAACGTCCAAAATCCAATGCAGTGTACTTGAAAATCATCGAAATTTTTCGAATTCTTCCCTTTTCCGCACTTATCATTTTCGCCAGTTATAACGGTTTTTCTTAAATTCAATAAACACTAAAGGGTTATTGCTCTCAATATTTTAGCATGGAAAATCTCATATTCTTCAAGTCAACCAGGTAACGGTCTCCGGTTCCAAATTTTCAATTAAACTGGTAAAATCGTATTGTGATGGATAAACACTTGTGTTCTAGGTACTGCTAAGATTTTAGACCCGACATAAATATTTGTGGGGATTTTAGTTCTTTAAATTTATTTGCCAGCCAAAATACCAGTAAATTATCTTTGGCTTCCATCTAAGCTAAGAAACTCATGAAATTAACATCCATTCTAGCAGTTGAGTGAACGTTGAGATAAAAATTGGTAAGGTCATTTACAGCATAGAGATGCCATAAAGATTTGTAAGGTCCTAATTTAATTTAATAGTACATTTTGCAAACAGACATACTCTTTCAAGAAATCTTATAAACAATCAATTAATTTCGACGAGGTTATGGCTAAACTGTACCATGAACTACAGGGTGTATAATATGTATTGTCTCCACCCTACAAGAGTAACCACAATAGGCACAGACATACCCAGTACATCGTTGGAAAGATCAACTCAAGTCGGATCTCTGACATATCATTTGAGCGAAGCAGGGCGACGCGTTCGTGCGTGCTGTTAGAAAGAAAATCAAGTTTTCGCCGTTTTTCGGCCGCTTTTTCACGTTCTTCCGTCTGAATAGCCGTGAAAAATTAAACGAACTTCTCCATCGCATACCCAAGTGTCTTCTGACAATTTTGAGTCATGGTTCAAAAATTTCGGAGCAAGTCTATTTTGTCTCAAAATTTCACCTTTTCTGAAAACACCCAAAAATGAGACTTTGAGAAAAAATCAGCTTCCTCACAAATTGTCAAACCTTGGCTCAACATTTTGAGAAAGCACTTGGGAACGCGGTGGTGAAGTTCGTTTTTTGAATGTATGAAGTTTTCACGACTATTCAGACGGAAGAAGGAGAAAAAGCGGCTGAAAAACGGCAAAAACCCGATTCTTTTTTTTCCAGCGCGCGCTGTGCGTGAACGCGGCGCGCTACTGCGCTCAAATGATATGTCAGAGATCCCACTTGAGCCAATTTTTCCAACGATGTATTGGGTGTGTCTGTGCCTATTGTGGTTACTGCTGTAGGGGGGGGGGCAATAAATATTAGACACCCTGTAATAGGGGTACCTTCCTTATGCCTAAAAAAAGTTTGAGAAAGAGTTTTGACTTACGCGGTCAACCCATTGATGTTTTCCGTTGAAATTGACGACACGCCCCCCGTCATGGTACCAAAATATGTAGGCGGGCTGCTCAAGACACTGGGTTATGATACACTTGATTTGCACAGTACTCCCTGACTTGACGAAGAGATCCGATTCTCCCAAGATCTTGGTCTGCGGGATCACGACCTCCACGTGGACTGGGAGTGACATCTTTGGCTCCGACGTCACTTGACACTCGTACTCCCCGGCATCTCTCGACTGAACGTACTTGATTTGCAACGTCCATGTCTCACCATTGTGCAGCACTTGAAATCTCTCATCAGCAATGAATGTGTAGCGATCCACCGTCAAAATATGAGAGTCTCGCTTACGAATCCAAGACACCTACACAATATTTTACTAGTAAATCAACCACACTCATTGATATTTCAATGTGATCAGGGTTTTTGATTTCGGACACCACCTGTTATCAAACTTTGGTCCATATATATTGAACCACCCTGTACAATTACAAATTGGACCAACTATATTAAACCACCCTGTACAATTACAATTTATCCAAATATATTGAACAACCCTGTGCAATGACAGTTCGCTCCAATTATATTGAACCACCCCGTACTATTACAATTTGGTGCAAATATATTGAACCATCCTGTACAATTACAATTCGGACCGAATATATTGAACCACCCTGTACAATTACAATTTGGTCCAAATTTATTGAACCACCCTGTACAATTACAATTTGGACCAAATATGTTGAACCACCCTGTACAATTACAATTTAGATCAAATATATTGAATCACCCTGTACAATTACAATTTGGACCAAATATATTGAACCACCCCGTAAAATAACAATTACTAAACATTTGAAATACGTTACTTACGGATTTATTTCCAAGTTGTTTGACTTTACAGGGTAGGAAGGCATGAGTGCCAAGCTGGGC
>JAQGCA010002195.1:0-14589 GCA_034698945.1 Protaphorura quadriocellata | reverse complement strand
TGTAAAGTGTAACTCAATTTATATTTTTCTCAATTACTTTTCAATTAATTAAAATTTTGACAATCAAATACAAAGATGTAACTCTGATGTTAGCACACATAAAATCAGCATTTCGCAAAAGTAATTTGAATTGTAATTTGTAATTGTAATTGCATTTTCAATTACAATTGCGTAATTGTAATTGAAATTAATTAATTTTCAATTTTCTCCAGGTAATTGTAATTGTAGTTAATTACTTTCAAAATTTCTCCATATATTTTTAATTATAATTAATTACAGTCAGAAATGAGGGTGTAATTTGTAATTTGTAATTAATTACATTTTTAAAGTAATTCACCCAAGTCTGATGATTGCCGATTTCCATACCAATTATTTACGTGAGCATGTGACCATGAGGGTACGCCCTAAAATTTTGTATGGGGCTATTTGGCAGAAAAACTTCACCAAGTTTGAACAAATTTGCCAACCTTTCGTTACTACCCATATATTATTATATCTGCTTACTTCTAGTTGTACATATAAATTGTGAATAAAATGGTGTCTGAAATGTAAGACAATCATGTCAAATGCTTATGATTGGTTTTAGTCAAAATTTATATTAATTCGTACATATTTTTTGAACATAGCTTTGGGCACACAATTTATAAAACATTCTTGTTGTGACTGGAATCCACCGACGGATCGACATCTGCTGTACCCGCTCTTAAAACAATTTTCGGATGCTGGATTGTAAAACCATTCCACAAAATAAGGCAAGTATCCACATTCTGTCGAGCTAACTCCACTACTATTGGGTGGGACGATACTGCATTGATCTGTAGAATTAGTAGAATAAAAATTGGCAATTAAAAAAATGACAAAATATTCACACAAGCGAGAACCAATAAAAAAGGCAAAAAAAAAATCAAAAATTCGTATGTTTATTTTTTCTTCAATTTTTAACAGGAAAACTTGCCATTCGCTCCGTGAATCTCGTTGGTGATCAGGTGGAAAATAAATAATATAAGAAAAATATGTGAAACGGTAGCAAAATTTGCCATGTCTGTTTGGATTTTCAGGAGGTATGAAAAATGTACGTATAATTTATTTGTGCGTACGAGCTTTTACAAAAATTGACATGAATTGCCAGAGTAGAAATACAATAATAAAGTGTTGCCAAGAATTTCACCCCTATGGCATTCCATTGAAATTGTTCCATGAATGGATGGATTACAAGGTTAAAAAATGATTGCCCTCATCGTAATTAATATTAGATTATGTGAGACAGGTACCACGGCAATGGCATTGATAAAATGTGTTGATTTAATCCCAAGGACTAACAAGAAAAACAAAACAAATCATGGTAGGCTAATTTACCCCACTTCAGATGCGTTGATTTAACCAATCATACCAACATGGGGCAGATTAGCCTACCTTACCTATCCGCCTGTGCCTGTTGTATTTTAAATCATCGCCATGGCCTAGATATTAAAACCTCGGCAAAATTATACGGAGCAGGGGCTGAAACACATGCTTGGAATTGGAATCTCAATTTATCATGAAAATATGTGTACAGGGTGTTCCGTAATTTTTGGTGCATACAGGGTGTTCCACAATCACTTGGTTAACATTTATCTATACAGACCGAGCTGGAGGTTACAATAAAAATGGACAAATCGTGTGAATTGATTGGACATATTGGTATGTAATATTTATTAGAATATTTTCAAATTAAATTACTAATTAAATTACAAGCTGCGAACACATTTTGTCTCACAATCTTCTTGAGACTTGAAACCTCCAACGGAATTACAACCACTGTACCCTTGATTGTAACATTTATTTGTGGTGGAATTGTAAAACCATTCATCAAAAAATGCAAGACATCCACGTTTGGATCTTCCTCTCCCACCCGGTGGAGATTTACTGCATCCTCCGTCTATGTACAAAAATTTTCAATTGTCAATTAATTTAAAAATATATCCAAACAGTTAGGGTTCAAAAATTTTTAAATTGAAAGAGAACTTTTTACAAAGAACTTACCAGTAACACCCGCTCCTTCACTCTCGCCGACTATCAAATACGAAATAAATATTATGAGAAGAACATATTTCAGAACTTGACATTTTTTTTGGAATGAAATTTCCATGTCTAGATTTAACTTCCGAAAACTAACTTTAACAGATACAACTTTTTCTTTCCTTCTTCAAACTTCTGTGCCTGACTCTGGAGTTTGCTGGAATTGAGTTACATACGTACTATTTATATCAGAATACATATGAATTGCAATACGTACGCAGACTGCAGTCTGCAGGCATAAGCATGCAGAAAATAAAAATGCAGCAAAGGATGTTAATTCAACCATTATTTTCCTTGCACCGCCAGCATTGATGAATTTGCATATTTCATTAGAAAAACTACGAAACAACTCATGCGTGTCAACGTGACGTTCTAAAAATATGCAGGAAACACTCAATTGGCTTATGTATACCAATAGCGGTAGATAAATAAATTAATTCAACGATAAAAAACGAGTCATCATTTGTCCAATTCGCGAATGTATTAATTTTATAGAGTAGTATAGGGAACCCCAATTCTACCTACTTATTTGGCGTACCTCCTGGTGCTAACCCTGCACCACTATTTATACATTATTGAATAGATGCAATGCTAAAACAAGAACCCATGCCATAAAAATATAACGGAAAAACAATTTATTTGTAAGTACAGGTGACTGAGGGATTGACAAAACAATTTAATGCAATAACAGGTTTTCGAAAATGCAAAACAAGTCCTAGGCTGATATTTACACATCTAGTATTATAGGCCTGCGAATTTTATGACCTTCAAATTATAGGGGCCGGTTATCAAATCTTGTATATAGTAATCTCTCAGGGTGTGTGCTTATGCGTTAGGGTGTTTCACAGCATGTTGGGAGTTTAATTCATAGAACGCCAGAGTGTATCACTGAGTGAAGGATCATAATAGGAATGAACCTATCTGTGTCAGTTTTAAACCTGTATGTTTTCTTTAGTTGTGGTTGGATGGGTGATTTGAGACGAAGAGAAGATTGCCAGTGTATGATTGGGGCGGAATAAGACCAACGTAAAATTCCCCATGTAATGGTGTACAATTATTTATTTATTTACTTCTTTATATACTGAACAATTCTCATGACTCTGAAAAGAGAACGACGACTCAGCTTGACTGAACATGAAGTGAACTAAAACGCTAAGTCAGGTGCATTTATCTCGTTTCCAACTTGAGAAGCAAGGTACACTAAAAGCTTATTATTATATCATTGCCTGCCCTTCATTACACATTCAAAGATAAAAAATATTCAGATCGTGAACTTGTCACACACGTTAAAAGAGTATTTGCATGTCTAATGTCAATTTACAATGTTCAATCATGTTACGGCTGTCATATGTATGTACAAAATCTAATGCCATGTTTTTAAATATGGACTTAACTGGACATATCGTCCCAACACTGAGCGTTGTCTATATACAGAATTTCTTAGCTATGTTTTTTCTGTGTCATGTATTGTAATTCAAAGTCTATCGTCCAACTATAGGGTGTTTCCCAAAAGACTCAGGTGTGTGTTAAAATGTTTGTTAATTTTTTGGCGTGGTGCACAAAAATTTATGTTACAGTGGAGCGATTTTCTCAGCACTTATTTTGTTGGTTCAACAACGAATGCATTGCAATCTGAGTACAATTTTGCTTACTGCTGATTTTGGAGTAACCCAAATTATAAAAATAATTATTGGATTAAAATATGTTCTGTTTAAGCTGAAAAATTAATTATTGCAGCAATTTTAGCTTGGCTGTGACATAGATCTTTGTAACTAATCCACGCCAAGAAATCAACAAACAATTGTGCGTCTATGTATTCGGAAATACCCTGACATGAAAGAAGAGGTTAAAACCCGTCAGTACAAATTAAGTACTCGTTGCTCAAAAAAATTCTCGAGAAGGTTGAAAAATTATGGATTAAAATGTATGTCGAAATCTCTATTTTGCATTTTGTGTAAGTGTTGGGATTTGGGATGTGCATATTAGACGGAATTTAAAATAATATTCTTAGTAGAAAGTAAAATGGATACATCCTAGGTATTTATATATTTTTTATGCATTAATATCACGTCCGAATCCGTTCTTTTTGTTTCAAAGCATAAGAAAAGGGAAAAAAAAAAAGTTGAGTGAAAGTGAATGTGAGAGAAAAGTGGTGGCATTTTGTGAGTTTTCTTTGATGTTTCACGCGTACAACTCCTGACTACTGGTACACGGAATCTAACAACCTCCCGGGTATTTTTCTTGAGTCGTCCAAATCACCCACGGACCATGCCCTGCACTTGACATCCTCATTTGGATGACATCCACATCCACATACATACTCCTACTGCGTCCGTTTCTATGACAACGACTTCGTCTCCCACGACACTTAAATCGAATAGGTCAACTAGAGCCAAAAAAAATACTTCTGAAACTATCCCATTAAAAATGCATGGATAGATGGATATGATGGTGTCTTCATTACATTACATAATACGTTACGTGCGAACACATTCCTGTGCTAATTTAATGAGGTAACCAAGAAAAATGTAAAGTGTCTTTGTGCGGTCAAGGTGACTTGACAACTTCTACACTAACTAGGTAAACTCATACTGCCCGAACAAAAAAAAAGTCAAGAATCAATTTGCAAAATTGAAAATTCAACATAAGATTTAGATTTTGTTTGCGAGTTGGAGTACAGTATAGGCTTACCTTATAAGAAAACGTTGCCGAGTTACCTTGTGTGTGGTATTAGTGACCGTCGTTGTCATGGCAACCGTTAAGAGAACTGTCTTGGGGTCGAACATTAAGTGAATCTAAGGATGTCGTAAGGTTCTATTTGTGCAATTCGTGTGACAGAATGGACGGACGGACGGACGCAACTCGTGTTGATGGCACAAGACGACGGCGTCATCTAACGGCGTATTGAAAATAATATTGGGGGGGGGGTCTCATTTTTTAAATTTATTTTTCATTTCATCACTTGCCAAAAAAATATCTAACATTTGAACATTTGTAATGAATTGAGAGGATGTCAACCGTGAACTTTCGCCTCACAAAAAAGTTAAGGTGTACTCGATCTTTTTGGATCACCGTGTAAAGCCAATTTGTCCCTTCCAACTACTAGGGGTACCCCTCTATGCTAAATGGAGAGGAAGCCGCCCTCCAGGTATAATTTTGTTCAGCGAACGTCAATCTATGCGTACAATACGTATTTTTGGTAAACGACGTCAGATCTGTAGTAAAATTGGATCAGAAAAGGTCAAAGTTCAAAAGAGAAATAAAATTTGAACTTTTATATTGGTAAATTGAGAGGGGGTGCGACAGGGTTTGGTAAATTGAGTTGTTGGTGGTACTTGATAATAATAGTATGGTAGTTGGGAGAGAAAGTAATGTAATTGGCCATTGTCCGTGCATTATTTTAGCTTTAGCTTGGCTCATGGTCCCAAGGAGAAAGGTTAGTGGCAGTAACTTTTTATGATTTGACTCATAAAATGACAGTAAATTGCAAAATGACTTGGTGCTGGCCTTGCCTTCCATCCCATCGCTCTCTCGCTCGCTCGTCCATGCATTTTTATTTTGTTTACTTCCAACATCAATTGAAGACGTAATTGAGCCATGCCTAATGCCATAATGCCAAATCCAATCTACCAGACGGACGTGGCCACCTGGCCATGCGACACAAAAAACAAACAAACAAATACGTAGTGAAATATAATGAGAAATATTAGACGGGTTTCCTTGTATGTATTTGTTTATTTTGTTTCAATGTAACATGCCGGGCTGATATCATAATTCCAGGTAACTGGACATACAAGTGTTCCAGGAAGTTTTTGGTTCAAATGTTGACAACAGTTTGTTCTGAAATTATTGACCTGAATGAAAGACGTAAACAAATTAACTGTGTAAAATACATTGGAGTCACCTAACAAAATTTTAAAAATTGTGGGAAAATTATCCAAGAAGGAATAATTGATATTTTCTTCCTAATTTCAAGAGTTGTCTCTAACATGTGTTATATTTTGTATTGTTTGAACATTGGAGCCAGAACGTCCGGTCTGTGTAACAGTGAGTATTTCATTCACGAGTGTTTGTATTGTTCTCTTGATGGGAGACGAACGGTTGTTTTGGTAATTGGACGGGATTACAAACCGGT
The DNA here is from genome assembly GCA_034698945.1 of Protaphorura quadriocellata. Classification (NCBI taxonomy): domain Eukaryota; kingdom Metazoa; phylum Arthropoda; class Collembola; order Poduromorpha; family Onychiuridae; genus Protaphorura; species Protaphorura quadriocellata. Next base: position 8,396 of record JAQGCA010002195.1, on the reverse strand, counting down.
GCGATTACTTGGGTCAATACAAATCTAGCCTTATTAGTTTTTTGAGGTGAAGAGGAGGATTCAATTCCATTATCGCTTAAACTCATACGGCTCTTGAACATTACAGGTCAAATGACACAGTAATCGGGCAAATTTCATGCTTGTGCAGGTACATACAGAAAGTAGATTTGGCAGAAATTTTGCTATAATATGGTCAATAAAAGAAATTTGTAGCATGCTATTCACCACCGGTGTTCAATTTTACACGTTGTACATAGTGCAAGTCATTTCAATTTGATGATGAGTGTTCTATCCCTTCGGAGTTCAGTCTAACATGATCGTTGGTTTTTTCCGGCCTTAATTTACACCGACTTCTAAAATTGCTTTCTCAATATGAAGTGGAAAACTACCCAATCTACACGAATCATATGTGGTGAGCACGGCGAATATAAATTTGGAGCCTAATTTGTGTAATATTTTATTAAATGCATTCGGATTTGCCAAATTGAATATATTTATTTTCGACAGTAAACAAATTTGAACATTGATTGCCTGGCTTACCATACCCAATGTGCTTGACAATTACCCGAAATAGACAAAAGAGTTCCTGGTGCACAGGTCTGTTGTATGGCAGCTATTCCGTACCCAACAAAACCCTTGCCAAGATCCGCTTTACAGTGTGGCAATAATCGTTCTTTCGAAAACCCAATTATTTGCTCAATACCATTTTGATCCTTTTCTCCACATTTTGAACCCAATTTCACACATTTTCCATCCACAAATACTTCTTCCAGGGTATCAGCAATCGGCGGCTCTGTTGATCTCTTCCCCAGGCCTTTCCCGTTGACTGGAGAGCAGGGATTCGGTTCGCACTTTGGTTGACCGTTTGCAGGGTCAAGGGTTAGCCATCTACCCTCTGAACAGATAGCCTAAGGACAATTGTCATATATTTCCGTATATAACGTTGAAATGAAGCATGTCTGTTTGTTTGTTTATTTGTGTCGCATTCCAGCCAATACTGGTAATGCGGCTCCAGGAGGATTTGCTGATTTAAGATTTTAAAACTTGGGGTCACCATCAACTTTTGAATAAAAAATGACCTTCATTTAATTTGATTTGGTCTGAGTTACCTCCTGGAAAATGAAGTAACACGTTTGAGTGGGAGGATGATAAATCAGCGTTCTGTCATTGCTAGTTGAATCACAGTCGCATTGTCCATAGACAGTATTATTTCCTTCTGAGTGAAAAACCAAATTATTTGGACAAGGACCTTTCACGCCAGTGGCCAAATAACATTTTTTCGTTTTGGAATCGTAACGTGTATAACGGAAGGCAGGTTGACACAACTTTTCCCTGAAATGTTGTCAAAACCAGTGAAATAAATTTTCAAATTTTCAAAAATTGTTTTAATTTAGAAAACAATATTTTTAAAATGATAGTTTACATAACATACGAACCATAACTGATCCTCTTCGGTTTGTGGAGTTCCAAAACTGTTCAAAAATGAGGCAGACGTATCGTCACTAGATTGACCTGAGTCTGATCCGCTTAATTCCGCGTCGGTGTACCCTGAATCCATTTCGTCACTGGGACGAGCGATTCCATGAGTGACGACAAGTAATGCCAAGTAAAGTGACGCCAGCACAACCGTAGACGTCATTTTAAATTTTGAGGAATTATTAATCAATTTGTTGTATTATTTTCGAATATAATATTAAAAGAATTAAGTAGGCATATAATTAAATTTAAATAAACTTAGTATTTAACGTGTTCTGTCTAAGATTACTAGTTTCAATGCCTATTATAATGAAATTTACTTATATTTTGGCACCAAATTATAATGTCAAACTTTAATAATTTTGCGTATTATTTCTAAAACGATTAATTTGTGAAGTCTGTTTATGATATGATTTTAAATCAAAATGAAAATATCACAAAGAAATAATTCTTGTCAGTGTATGCATCTGCTGTTCTCGGACAGATGAAGATTGTGCAATGTCAACGTGTTAAATCCTGGCAAATGCTAAGGCGACAATTGGAGTGAGTGTTTTGACTTTTTTTTAAGTTAAACCAGTTTGGAAATAGATTCTCGCTTATTCCAAGGAAACTGAAACCGGTTAGGAGACCACACTTTGTGGCTCACAAAAATAGCGTCATTTCTCAAAAACTATTAATTACAGAATTTTCTTTTTAAGTATTTCATCTTTTAAATAATATAAAATAATTCTAAGAAAGGATTTCTCCCTAATGTTGCAGAGCGGACTGCAATTCTCAGAAAGATGTATAATTCTGCGAATTGTCTTCCTCTCAATTTTTCCATGAATTCGTCTTGAAATTTGCTGGCGCGTAAAACCAGTTTGGAAATGAACAGGTTGCAAGAATTAATACGGGCTAGCAGAAACACACGGAGTTGTATAATTATTTTCATCACTTCTCAATCTTGCTTTCTTCAGTAATCACATTGTTGAAACTATATGATAAAAAATGAGTGAATTGTATACAAATTCGGATAGCGCAGAATCCTTGCGGTAATGTATCTGAATGTACATATCATTTGCATTATTGATATTCAGAATCCACGCGGTATTTCGTATTGTCCTTTCTTGGTCTCTCATTGAGTTTTGTTGAGCTTCATTGACCCCTCGTTCATTCTTGGTCTCAAATCGATTCCTCACTGTGCCTTGTTGATTTGTAGGGTCATTTGACAAAAGTTCGAGAGGTACCCAGCCGATGTGGTTGGTATGTTGAAATATTTGACACAAAAGTTCGAAGGTGGGACATATTAGCCTAGTCTTAGGTCTAATAATCAATTCCTGATTTGTTGAACAATTTTTGAGATAAGTTGTGTGATTCGGCGACAGATTGATAAAATGAATATGATCCCGTCAAAACTGCTCATATATTACGCAATTCTCGTTTTCTTTTCGACCCTCGACCCCAAAAACTCTCCGGAGGGTGCCGTGCGGTCGCCACCAGTTCGCGGGACCCTTGAGATCTGATTGTGGCGGTCAACAGAATTTTTTAGGAACGCTCTCCCACCCGCCTTCGATAGTGGACGATCATAGCCATTACTACGACTCTAATGCATTAGGAATGGCGTTTACACTGGTATTTATAAAGACTGTATTACAACAGATCCCAATTACTCTTAAAGTTTGAACCCAAATTTCCTTGAATCGAAGCGAAAATTTTTCTTAATAGAAATTAGTTATCCAGTAGTATTGTTATTAAATAAACGTTAACTCTACCAAATAAATTTTCTTAAAAGTTTGCGAGTCGCTCAATGGACTCTCACAAGTGAGAGCCATCAAGTGCCTACCTGGACCTACACCCGACATCCAATTTTCTTAATGCATTGGCATCGCCTGAGTGAGTTTTCGTCAAAATTCTTTTGTACAAATGAAGTACTTTTGTACTGGCTTATCTTCAAAAATTTGATTAAAAAAAACCTTTGAAAATAAAGAAATCTTGTGTTAGGACGCACGCGGCGTTTTTCATTTCGTGTCAACGTTGAGAGGCGCCCATTAGATAAATCGCAGACAATTGTGAAAAAATCCTTGCATCGTGCATCTAATTAATTAGTAAGTCCTTCTTGTCCGGTAGTGCATAATCACTCAAGTCCAATGTGAAGTTGATTGTATAAATGAGTATTCGAGAGTATCAACTTATTTCTTCAAAATTCCTTAAATTTTTTGCGCAATTGACTTTGCAAGGATCAAGATATTCTAAATTTCTTAGAATAAACAGAAATCTTTATTTATTGGGAGAGACGTGACGTGACGCTCTCACGACTGATTGTCGTGACAGTTGCAGATAAATTTGTTTGTCGAGACCTACATTTGAACACTTCACAGAAGACGTCACGAAATGTTCGACCCACCAAGATATAAATGAAAAAATTGATCTCGGAATTCAGTGAAAATCCCACTTCGGAGATTTTATCCAACGTGATGAACAATTGGTCGTCAATTGAATTTTTTTTCCAAATAACAAGTAATATAGAAATTACAGTTAGAGGGGTGTAACAAAATCCAAACACCAATACAACACAAAGGAGCATTCGGACGACAGACGCGTCATCTCGTTCAGAGGAAGTCATCGCAGCTCTTGACCTCGAAGCGGCTCTTATCTGTAAAATATTCAGTAATGTATAATATTAAATATTACGAATTATATTACATATTTACAAAGTTCTCACTGGATAGTAGAAAAATCACATCATTATAAGTAAAATAATCACCTTGAAGAATATTGCCATATTTAAAGCTGCGATTACTGGTAATGGAATGAAGACGTGAAACGCAGTCCAAGCGATAACAAAAGGTCGTATATAATTTGGGTATACAAAGACACACAGATATTGCATCAGTCCACCAAATATTGAGAACAGAAAGATGACAAGGATGAAGATAGTTGACCTTCGTCTAGTGCATAGAATCCTTGCCCTTAACGGGTAGTGCACAGCGATGAACCGCTCAACAGAGATCGCTAACGTACAATAAACTGATCCAGTCTGAGCTGCAAATACAGAAAACTCAGGTTATCATGTGACCGACGAAAGTAAGATCACATATTTTTTAAAGATGTTATTCAGAATCAGTCTGCTCAATCGTTCAAATTTAACTGGCCATATATTCTGCTCAGGCGCAATCAACGACGAGTTGACTACACAAATAAACCGCGCAAACGCTACCTAAGAATGTGGATCGTACTATGAGAAGAGAGAGAGAAGAGAGTGAAGAGAGATTGGAGAACAGAGGTAGACCATTTCGGCTAATTTTTAGATTGTGTTTTCTGTTGTAAAAAATTGTACTAGTTCGTACTTTCGTAGCCGTTCGAATCGATTGGACAACAGAAACAGAGTTTCTGAGTTAATCCTACCAACTCGGCATTCGGTTGCAGTCATATGACCTGAATCGGGGCTTTAGATCTAGAATTTTGTCTATTTGTGACGAAAATTCTAGAATGGTCTGTCGGACCAAATGTTGTAAATCAGGAAATATAATTTCTGATATTATTATGGACCGGATGTTGATTAAGTTAAGAGTCTTGAGCATCAAGTGAAATGAGGGTAGCAAAGTACCTGTCAATATATGACGCTATGGAATACTGAAATTGTAAACTGTAGTGACATAATTTATATACCGCTGCGCATTGACCGGCTTTCAATAAGAAGTTTCCTTAACCGGATGTCACCATGAAGCACATAAATCACAGGGAAAAAAGTTTATTCCATCACTGTGCAAGAACATGTTGAAAAGTGGGTTTAGAAATTTTATGCGCTGGAATCTGCAACGGTTGCTACGGTATTTATGTCAATGTAGTTTTACAAACAATCAACAAAACCAAAAAACCGTTTCTCATCGTAGAATCGATATTGCTTCCGACTATGTCGCTTTAGATGCCGCTGCATGTTGAGCAGTTTTAAATAGTGGAATACCCCTAGCACCTAGCAGTAGTTCGATTTTACTGGCTAACGAACTTGACTGGAGCTATGGTCCAAGTGTCATGCACGTCAAGTTTGAAGTTGATCAGAGAAGAATTGCGGCAGCTAGAGTGCTGACAGACGGACACAGTTCGAATATCATGATGTGGATCTACCTACGTTACGATCCATTTAATAATTGAGGGGCTCAATGCAAGAAATGCTCTATTGAAGCATTTTACGTGGCTTGGTGGAATTTCTTGTTGATTTGCTGCAAATCTCAAACCATTTAGCACCCGCGAACTTCATTACCGGGCAATATGAATATGAACTCCTGGGAGTGTACGCAGAAGATTTAACTTATCACTATGAATTGAACGACTTATAAGAACTTTCATATTATTTCTTCATTTAATATTTCACTGGTTTACGATATGTGTGTTTAAATTATCAAACGTATGGAACATAACAGAATTAATGCACAGAAAACGCGCGGAAAACAATACAGAGGAGCAAAAGGGACCGAACACCCCCACTTGCCCCAACTGCAAGAGTGCATGGAATTTCAAGTGGTCCTTGCCCACGCATTCTTGCAGATGGGACAAGTTGGAGTGTTGGATCCTTTTTGCTGCACCTTACCGTATTTGAACATGCATTTAAAAGAACTAACATGACAGCTTTAAATGAACAGTTATTAAATTAGAGTTTTGAAGAATGCAACCGGTGGGGACAGACAGACTTAGCTCAGCAATGTCTCGACATTGTCTGATTTTGTTTACTGGGTTCCAAGAAATCCCGTATACGCTTGACTTGTCATTTCACTGGTCATTTAACTCGGGTAGACTGGTCTAAATTTGACCGGTGTGCTATAAAAGGCCACTTTCTAATTCCCGAGTGGCGCGCACATACGTTAATATTTAAAAACACAAATTCGACGTAAATTAGGAAAATAAGTTTACAACCTTCTAAATCGGGGTCAAAATTATTGTGGTACTTCGCGGGAACGGAAAAGTGAATGGTGTGGACTGAGAAAAACAAGAAAGTACAATTCCTGGGCTTACATTCGCACTAATGTGACTCTGAATTCAGAAATATTTTCCTTCCTGGACCCATCCGGAATCGTCAAACAGTGTCCCAGAATTAGCCGGAGGAAAGTGTCCTAAATTCAGCCGGGGCGCCCTTGCCAAACAATGTTTTCCAAAATGTGATAATTTATTTTACCTTAACTAAATTATTTATACATCATCGGGCGCGTGTCCCAAATATGACCACCACCTGATTGCATTGCGCCTAAATTCGGTCGGGCGTATGTCCTAATAATGACTGTAACGGATTAGACTGTCCTTTGGGGTATCTAAACCTCCAGATTCTTTGTTCCCTAATGGAATTGACCAGGTTTCCAAGCGGAACTGGAAAACCAACCTTCTAGTGACCTGACCCTAACCTTCAATCAAAGAATTGACGGACTATTTACCCTTCTGTCCCGTCCTAGGTTTCCTGGAATCGCCGGAATAACTCCGAACACACAGACTGAGCCTCCATGTCCAATTCACAATAAAGACTTTTATTTATAATTAATTAAACTCAAAATTACACAAATGAAACACGTTGGGGAATATGTACAAGATGGGGACGGGGCCTCGTGGTCGCGAGCTCTTCCTTCTTCTCTGGTCAGGGCTAAAGTCGGGATGGAACTGCTGGATTAGAGTCCTTGTGCTGGAGTTAGAGTCGTTGTCGTGTGGTGTTGGTTCTCTCTCTGAAGGGGGAATAGGAAAAAGGGGGTATTGGCGATGGGGGTGGATTACAGGGTGATCCATATCTTACATGACCACCACTGTTACTACCTTACGGCTACATCTGGTTCGGCGCGTATGCTAAAAACGACCACCTCCTCAATAGATTACACGGTCTAAATGGGGACACTAACTTGAGGTCGAAATTAGCACTAGAAAAAGCGGGTGGTCAATTTTGGGACACGGCTTCGTTTTGAGGAGTTTTTCTGCTTGTTGTTAATTGTTGATCGTTGCCATGGTAAACCGAAATAGGGAAATTCGGAAATATGGATTAAAAGTTAAATCCTTGCCAAGTCTACTTTTCCGATGCTTGCGTCAGTTTTCCAAAAAAGTTGTTCAAAATTAGTAGTGATGTACCGAAATCGACTTTCGGCAAAAAACCGAAAACCGAAATTTCGGTACCGGTTTATGGCCGAAACCGAAATTTCGGCCGAAACTTTTTGCACTATGCAAGTGGGGTGTCTATGGAAAGCTTACAACCAGGTGCATGCGTTGGTCGCACCTAAAACATATTTTGTGGTCCTGTAAATGAATAGCAAAATTTGGTCACATTTTGAGCCAACTGAAAACGAAAAACAGGCAAGAGGTATTCACGTGAGGGAAAGGTGAAATCGGTCAGTGACTCTGGATTGTGGTCTCATCTTGAAGTCAATGAAATATGTCATCCTGTCATCGGTATTGCCACAGAAAAGACGGAGTTATACAATCCCGATTTTTTAAAAAGAAATTCCACAAACTAAATTTCATTTTTTTTTCAACAGAAGTTTTCGACAATTAAATAATTTGTCAGGAGATAACGTAACCAGGGAAGCTTTTTTGTTTCACTACAAGGTCCGAAATCCATCCGTTATTTCCCGTAGTGGTGTAAACACTTTTTTGTAATGACCTCTCCGGAACTACTGGGACAATCGGGCTGAAATTTTTAAGGGACGTACCCTTCGGGTGCGGTTTTAACATTTGGGACTTTCTCTGTTAAGGAGTACCCCCTTAAATTCAAGTTTTGGGGTATCGGTACTTGACATGAGAAATATTTCGCTAGCATGGCATGTACGGACACGCCGTCACAGTTGCCGTCGAGATTTTCTCATGGAAGGGCGAAATGATTGGAAATCCTGGAATATTAGTTATTTACTGTAAATAAAAAATAATGAAATATAGTATTTTGTAATGTTTATGTAAACTTATATCGTGTAAAGTTG
>JAQGCA010002194.1:0-14590 GCA_034698945.1 Protaphorura quadriocellata | reverse complement strand
CAACTGCGAAACCTCGAGAGCCTCGAAAGTCTCGCGAGAGTCTCGAAAATCGAGACTCTCGATCTCGTGATACTGTAGTCCCTTGGTCTCGGTCTCACGGGACTGGCTATAGTGGTCTCGAATTGGTCTCGAGAGTCCCGAGGACTGTAGTCTCGAAGTCTCAGTCTCGCGAGACTAGAAAACACATGCGAGACTGGATTCCCTAACTTATAGGTAAAAGTGGTATATTCAAAAGAATTTTCAAGTCTGATCTGATTCGAGATACTGGAATAAATGAATTCCTGATTCCTGATTTGGTTCTGATAGCATCTGAATTCATATGACGAGTATTCACTGTGCATGCGAAGAATGTACCTTGTCAATCACTTTATATAGCAAGTTCTTCCCTCAGGCTTAGAAAAATCCTTAATGCAAAGGGTGATTATAATTTACATCTTGACATCGCATTCATTTGCCCAATTCCTTACACTCAATTCAATTCAATTATTAATTATATCATGTGTCAATGAATCAAGAGTCCTACTGACTACTACGGGTGGTTTTTTACTTTCTACTTTGAACTACTTCAAAAAAGATAGAAGATATGAAATATCCAAGAAATATGTAGCAAAGTAATTCGGGTGACATTTTCTATTTTCCCCAGTCACCCCAAGGTGACTCTCTGGAAGAGGAACGCCGAACGTTTTATTAGAAAGTCTTGAGATTGGATTTTCTAAAATAGCTAATTGGATTTTCTTAAATAGCCAAGGTTATGTGTCGCTGAAAGTAGACTTGTTATAATCCAATCTTGTGCCATTCCCCGGTAGGGTAGGGACTAAAGTAAATTCCCAAGACGTTCACATTTCACAGGATGACTCCATCTGAGATTTGGTACTTACGTGAACTCCAGCTTTACCATTGATTTTAGTTCAGAAATTGGCTTCTTCTTTTTAACCTGACAGTATGAACTATGAGAAAATTGAATCGTTTGAAAAGAAAAGCCCTTGAAAGAATTATCGGTTCATCTTATTTCCTTATCCCCTACACATCTATGTACTAAATTAGTGATTCGTAATTTTATTAGACACGCCGTAAATTATTAGTTTCACATGCGTGTAACACACAACTTTTCGCTGTTCTTTTGGATTTCAATTTAAATGTGCTTTAAGTTGAGTGTTCAACATTTTAAAAAGAAAAGTCAAACTTAGAAATGTAAGAATTGATTTCAAAATCCGGATTAAGTAGTTCGCCGCCTGATGCACTGTATTTTATTATAAAACATTGTCAATCAATATATTTGCGGGTTACCTATACACAATACAAACAACAATAAACAAGGGCACCTTATTATATCAATAGGTACACACTAAAACCAAAATAACAATAAAGGTTCCTGATTGAATATCCCACAGTCCGTTCCAATGTCCAAAGGGTCCATCATCGGTGAATTGTCCAAATCCAAATAATATTTAAAGAAGTTGTCTTCTCATGATTACAACGGATAGTTAATTATCTAAATTACTAGGGCTAATAAAGTCATGGGAGTCGGGGGACAGTAACCACTCAAACAAGTCATGATGTACCACGAGAACACAAGGGAAGTCGGTCAATATGGTCAGTTTATAATCGAACGGGGGGAAGGTCGTGTTAGGCCATTTTTTGCACTCGACTGATCATGAGCTGGATATGTATTTTTGGCTGCGGGGCGAGTTTCATTTTCGTTTTGATGTACCACACTGTACTGCGGAAATGACCTTTACAGCAAATAAATGATGTGCAAAATTAGATGCAAGTGGATTGATGACATTGTAGTCGCAGGATTCACTTCCTCAATTTTGTTGGTTTTGCAAACATATAAGTACTGCATGTGTAGAGAAAAAGACAGTCATGTAAAAGTCGAGTAAATTGGGGGGAATTGAGTCCCGGTACACTGGTTCGTTAAGTCTCTTCGATGAGTATTGTTTATCAAAAATTTTTGTCTACAAAGCCTTCTTCTTTGAACATGTCACACTCTTCGTACACTCATCACCCTTCTTCATAGCTGTCCTCAACTTCTTGATAGTATTTGAAACTGTGGTCGGAGCCAGTTCTTCCATAAACCTGCACAACACAAACATAATCGTCAATCAAAAAGTAAGAGTTTTTCCAATGGACTTTCTCTTTTCTTATGCATCAATCGATCTCATCCTCATCCATCCATCACAGATAAAAAAAAAACTCACTTCAAGTAGGAATCTGCCTTCTTCACTTTTTTCACCAATTTACTCGCGTCGCACATCATTTTCTCCATACAATCTTCTCCTTCAACCGCGGTCAATACGAGACTTGTCAATGCCCGGTAGTCATCTTTGTTCATTCCCAAAAAGCTAGGCATACCTGTGTAAGTCAGAATTGATAGAAACAAAAACTTACTTTCATAATTTAATGACAAATATTCTCGGCAATGATTTATTACCGTCCAATCCTCTGTAGTACACATTTTCATCACTTCGAACGTAGGCCCATCCTGGGAAGAGAAGGGCGAGTCCAGCAATAACTAGACCAGCTACGGCAAGGACAGCAATAATTCCTAATGGGTCAATCCCATACGAGTCTGTAGCTTGATAGGATTCCTTTGGTGCATGATACGTTTCCTTTTGCTCCTAAGGAAATCAATAATTATAATTCTGGGAGTTCCATATCATATTTTCAATAATTTATATGAAATTTTTTGATGGAATATTGCAGAGATGTAATGTACGCACCTGTACTGGATAATAATAGTAGTAATATCCGGTGTTTCCACCAGGTTGACCAGCTCCTGCTCCACCGGCTCCATAACCACCGGCACCTGCACCTCCGGCCCCACCATAGCCCCCAGATGACGGGACTCCGTATGAAGAACTGGCCGCTGCAGCAGGGTAGCCTCCAGCGCCCCCTGATGAATATCCTCCTTGGCCACCGGTGTAGCCACCGGCGTCTGCGTAAACAGGAGCATCTCTACTTTGTGCAACTTGTTGACCAGTCGTTCCTGTTTGCTGCTTAGTAAAGATACAAGAAATGTTTGATGTAGTGACCGGTGACCACATTAATTCTAAATAACACGTCAAGACTTGTAAAATAGTATGTTTTAGTCTGAGATGGCGTGTCCTATATAATCCCTGCGTTTAACATCTGCAGGATAGGGTCATATAACTGTTACGCAACTTCAAATTCAATAATATATTACAGATATGATTGATCAATTTTTAAGACGTAATATGAAGCCCATACCTGTAGTTGCTGAGAAGATGGTAGTTGTTGCGCTTGGGGAGCACCTGTAACGGCCATTGCCATAACCGTGGTCAAGAGGGTCACTTGCTGCCACCTCATTTTTTAATAGTATCTAGATAGAAATGGGAATAATAATACATGCATTTAAGACTGGAGTTAAAAAGCGTAAATTCCTTCTTCACCACTCTCCCCATTATTTTTGGCTTCTCAATATATATATATATATATATTTATAATATTCGTTCTAGTTGCGCATCTCGGTCTCAAATTACTTCACTCAAGCGAAGATGTTTAAGAATGATTACGATCAGGAATCAGGTGAACGCTAAAAGAGTTTATGGGGAGTACAATGAGTTCAAGTTTTTAAGACGGTTTAACCAGATGTGCATATTATATTTGTACGCACTCATACATGCATATGCAGAAATACTACGTTTGACCTCATATTTCTGCTGGCTAACAAGTGTTTATTCATTTACTTCTGTGGAGTATTTGATGTGGAACACTCAACACGGGTTCTCTTCATTTTTCTACTTAAAGGTTTACGGGTGTGAGCATTTTCCTCTTCTACTTTTTTTCCTTTTGCCTGCATGAGCCGTAATTATTATGAGTATTTGGTGATCTCCTTTGAGTATGACCTACATAGTGTACGTCCGTAGAGAACCCAACCTACTGCTGCTTCTTCTTCCTAAAGTTGTAGAGATAAAACCTCTTTTCTATTCCAACAGGTGACCAATTGACACAAGGAATTTTTCAACTGGAAATTCAAGTTTAGTCTCGTATGAAAACTCATTTTCTTCACGCACATGATAATATTAAGATGATCTCATAAAACAAGCGAGCCCAGGGATTGCTCTGTGTTGGCCCTATCTGTCGGAGGAAAGAATCCCATATAATGCATGTAGGGTCTTTAGTGTGCAGAAGTGTGGTTTAGGGAATCTTAACCAACGTTTTGGAAAAGGTAACCCAATAAGCAGTCAGACAGGTAAAGTAAAATACAGGTACGTACAGGATTAGCTAACGGTACTTCGGCCTTCACACTGACCTGCTACATTGACCGTCCGGGACGCTGAACTCATCTTACACTGCATCCTGCTCCACCACCCTTCTTTTCTTTTCTTTTCTTTTTTCAAATAATCTTTCTTCATCTCAGAACATTACATTTCTACATTCAACTGATTTACGAGTCCTAACACAAGGAGTGGTCGCTGGAGGGGCCCACTCAGAAAATAATACTCAAATACGGAGTCCTACCCAATTTACCTACTTACGGGCTTTTCATACTCTAGAACAGGAGAGTATATACCGCGGATAATCCTGGCCTAGACTACCGTAATTTACGATTTAGAAAGACTGACCTTGTATTGTTTCAATGCCAATTTTGAAAATTGTCCACAATGCTAAGTTGTTTCATCCCTTTTTATTGGGGGGATTTTAATTCGATAATTATGCTATCAAATTAGAATTACTCAAAAACCGAAACCGACCATAGCTATAGACTCCCCGCAAACATTAATAATCAGTCCACATCGCCTGTCAATGGCAGTTGACAATGTTAATTGCCTATTTCATATTCATTGAACGGCTCTATTTCAGCTCATTGTCATAGAATGGAGTAATTTACTTTCCCTGAGGTTTTCTTTCTGACCTACCTCATACATTACACCCATGATATCTTCACCCTTTAAATAAATTCCAGCAATATTGTCCTATAAAGCGTAGTCTCACGGAAATACTCTCTTATCCGAAACCTGTGCTGAATGATGATCAAACCAAGTATGAATATTTTGGCCGGATTTGACTGTTCGTCTGTCAATGAAGAGCCAAAGCTACATATGTTATGTTCGAATATCTACCAGATTAGCTAAAACATGTTAACCGCGAATGACGGGTGTTGAATAAATAAATAATATAGTTATAGTTCCTGGATTCCACCCATTGGGATAATGCTGTTTTACATGTTTTGTACTTCAGTAGAAATTTTGACAAAACTAAAGAAGGTCTGAATGGAAGGTATAAATATTAAAAATTGATGATCCTGTCATTTGCATTTGCATCAAGTCAAGTCTGGTCAAATATAGGCCATAAAACAACGGCCTATAAGATTTTGGCAAACTGAAGGTACCGGCTAGAAATTCAACATTTGACTCAGTATGCTGAAACTATAAAAGAAAATTATAAATTACGAGGTTGACTCGGTAGTTAAAAACCAGACCGCTGGCTGGAAGTTTGATATAGGAACCGATTACATATACATTCATGTTCAAAGCGCATTTAAAATTTCAACCCAAGTTGTACAAATTCCGAAACCAGAGGAGTAAATTACGGATTCTTAAAAGTAGTTCAGAGTGCTTTCACTGTGCTTTAGCAGGCATGTTTTGAATTGATTCAAGTTACAATGTTATAAAAAAAGAAGTATCTAAATTGGTAATTTGATTTAATAATAAAAGAACATTTAAATCGAAGTAGATAAATGAGGATGAATCTTTTAGAGATATAACGGAATATGCTGGCGTTAGATGAAGGGCAATGATGTGGTAATTTGCCATACGTATACATTGGTGAAAGAGAATTTTCTATTTTTGTTGAGTGTGACTTTCTTTTGATGCATTGGCACACAGCTTCCGACCACTTTCCTACTACGGAATGAAACGCAAATCCGAGATGCACGGCAGTCGTAGTACTAGTAAGTGAGTTCAGTCCACGAGGTAACATGTCAAAATCTTCCAGGTCCTAAGATTGGTTTGGTTGAGATAACCCTTAAAAGGAATGTCATGTTACCTGTGTACTTGACCTTGTCCTTGAAGATACCGTTTGTTCACCTGGCTCACCTGGCCCTTTGCCGGGAGGAAGGAATTTTTTCTTTTTTTTTTTTTATAAAGTTTACTTGTCAATAAACAACATTCTGTTAGAATAGGAACTCCATCAGCTCCAGAGACTCCCTTTGGATTTAAACCGGGCACATGACACAATGTATGCATTGTAAGACTACAGTTACAAAATCTTCTGTCCATATATAGGAATGTAATACTTTGTTTCCACGAATAACTGAATGTCACAGAAACCAAAACATGTTAAAAATGGATTAATTACCTGAGAATATTTGAAGTCCACTTGTCAAGAACAAAAGTGACACACTATTTTTCCACTCTCTTTTTCTCTTCCCGGATTCTTATTTGTTTCCCTCAAAAATGTTTTTCGATGAAAACCGATAAATATGAGGATGATGAACAAACACTCAAAGAGTCAACGAAATAAACTGGTCGTGTTCTTGGGGCCTCAGACTCATTTTATACCAGGCGATTTTTCGCACCCGTACGAGTGATGAACGCGTATGGTTTGCAAACATTCATACAACATACTTGGTAGATCCTCCACGAGAAAACAAAATTTGCGGAATTTCTTGTGGGGGTGACCAGTCGTCTTGGTCAATGTAGTCAGTGTTTTCCAAGAGGAATGGGTTGACTCGGCTGACTACTTTACTTACTTTATACTTTAATATACGTTCATACTTTAACTTTAACGTTAGTTAGTTTGACGTTTGGTGGTTCTTACGGGACCTGCATCTTAAGAAACAATCACTCACATCTCTTCTACTCTCAAATCTGCACCCACATACCCATTCAGAGTGCCAATCTTTCTTCAACAAATGAGATCATGCATAATTACTTTGCACCTATACATCTAAATATTTTCATCAGCGACCCGAACTTATACAAACTATCCGCCGTTTGCCCTCTCATATCATATCAAAATCATGTAGCTCAAACCCCAATTTCTTAATCAAATAATGATTTTCAGCGTAGAAACAAGTAAGTATCATGGTCAAAACATTTTGACCGGTTCCCAGCACATATGATCTAATCTAACGATCATCACGATAATAATGCCCTTCTCAGGAATGTCTACCTAACGTAAGCCGGAAACCCCAACCTTACAGTTATGTAAGTCGCCCTTGACTCTCCGAATGGAATAATTTCAGGTGTATCAGATTTAAGGAGTATCTTCGCAGTCCCCCTCCTTTCCCTGGTATTATTCTTAACTATGAGCCAATCAAATATACGAGATTTGAGCGAGCCTTAACCACCCTTTCCCCCTCGGTGGATTACTCCATGAAAGTACAGGTAGAAAAACCGCGGATCCACGCCTCATACTTCAGTTAAAAATTCGGAGTCTTCAGGGAAAGATCACTTGGACTATTAGCCTTTGCTCAGTGCTTTATTTCATCCTCTCTTGTGAGCAACAAAAGTTTGTGGATTACGTTCAAACTATTTTCAAAAAGGAAAATATTCGGTTTAATACAGGTGAGACAAATCTCTTCCAGTCTTGTGAATGAATGAATGAATTATTGCACAATTTTATGTAAGGAAACCACTCCTCAAATAGGAAACACAAACACATTGAGATCACGTAATTTATCTTTAGTTTGACCGATTTAAGGATTGATAAGATTTTGGGCCATTGCTCTAAATTCTTTAAATATTCCAACCATGCCTCTCCAGTCATATACTCTACTGAAATCTCTACGGAAGTGCCAATCACCTAAATCACCTTGGTAAAATATATTCGGGGAACCCGACACGACAGACACCGAACGTTCTAGCCTAGCCTGATCCGAATTTTACAGGAAAATAATTTTCACGTTAACGTGTGCCAAGTTGATATAACTTTAGAGAAAAACGTTATACATTTCAAATTATTTTTTACATATAATATTAACCAAATGAGACAAGCATGTGTGAATGTTGTTATCTTAAATTGTCAGGCTTATTAGTGGCCTCCTACGGAGTGCCAAATCCTATTGGTTTCATGAGACGGAAACAAATAGTGGGTTAAGATTATTGTTGATTGAGATTAGGGACATGGAGAACTTAGTATTATGTGTATGTCCGATTGAGAAGAAACATGTGAGAATTAATGGTTTAGATTTTCCATCGAAAAAGGAAGGATATGGGGTAATAAGTAGTGTAGATAATAGGTCAGTGAGTCTTACGTACGGAGGCATGTGGGACAGTGGAGTGAGTCTTATAGTGAGTCAGTACAATTTTTACTTTACGTATTTAACAAAGGAAAACTGAAGACTTCCTCAGCTCCAACCATGTCGTTCTGTTTTCTTGGCGGAAGTTGTATATTTTTAAGGCTAGTCATTCAAATCATTCGTAACATTGGCGTGTAAATCAGGTGAAACTCTTGGATGAGTTTCGTATGTAATATTGTGTGAATTAATTGCATTGCATCTGCATTGCGTAGGAAGAGGGAATGTTAAATGTTTTGTATTCCATTGTTAAGCGGCCTGCCGGCCTGTCTGTCTCCCACCAACCTCCTTGACTATTATTTTACATTGAATCAAAAACTTTTAAATGAGGTTATACGGCACACAACGCTGAGGTTCAGGGTCACGATTACTCTCTTTAATTGTTAGTCAGACACGTAAGAATGTACGTAGCCCCATTGAGAGAAAGTTGACGAGCTAACAAAAATATGTCAGAGCTCAATCATCACAAACCTTAACCCCACCATTCCTTTCATTACCGTCATTCCAGCCCCATTCTACATTTAGTAATTGCTCTAGCGTACCTAACAATAACAGTATTATTTTTGGTAAATTACATTTACAGAGGACTAGACCGCAACGACGATGAAAGGAATTTATTTTGTCGTATTTCTGACTGGACTTGCCACGGCAGCCATTCAACAAACTGGACCAGTTTATCGCTCAGCGTCTGGCATCAATTCCTCACAACTTAAGCAACAACAACCAAATAACCAACAGCAACCGAATAACCAACAGCAACCGAATAACCAACAACCCCCCGCGACTCAACCTCAACCTACTGCCGAAGAACGGGAGAGTACATCTTTCCAAACCTCAGAAAGTGTGGCCAAACCAACCGCGGGTGTAAGTCCGACTGCTGCAGCCAATACCCCAAACGTAAGTTCATGAATTGGCCGGTGAACATAACTTTCACCTTCCACCCACACGTGTAAAAATAGCATCGGTAGGACTTTCTCCCTTGTGTATGCATGCAAGTTTATACTATATCGCTTCAGTGCAATTGTACTGGGTAAATGGGTAGGGTCTTCAAAGATATAAATAATAATATAATTAATAATAATAATAATATTAATATTAATAATAAGATAAAGACAGTAGATTTCACGCTCTAGTTCGCGCGGTTTGTGGCGAAAAAAAAATGAAATTTGGAGGGGTCGTTGACACTAGAGTTTGTAACTGCTAATTTTTCCAAAATTTCTGCGTCAAAAACGAAAAAGGTATTAGGACTAGAAGTGGAAGGGATGGTGGGGACCCGTTCCAAACACATTCCAAAGTTGAAGCACGTCTTAGAAGGAGCTTCTGTTTTAATAGATCGAACCCGAAGAAATCCATGGGATTGGTGTCAGGGCTCTCCACAGGTATCTCAGTGTTAAGGATTAATTGTCATACGGAGTCTTGACCTCAAATCGGCGCCATACAGTGCGGTTTTCCGCGACGTGTGCGAGGAAGGCGCGTCGTGGTGCACAAAAACTTTGTCGACCTCTACTGGGTACAAATCTGCGACTTTTTCCTCAAGTAGGGGCTTCAATGCTTTCTCAATATAGTAGCCCGCGTTAATTTTAACATTCCCGGGTACTCTGGCCAGAAAGATGACCCCACGACCTGTCATAGTACCGACCATCATGAAATTGTCACAAAACTTTTCAAATTTCTGACAGCAATATTCGGGGTCGGATTTCCCAGGCTTACAATAATAAATTCGCCTCGACCCTTTGCAATCCTGCACATAGAACTATGCCTCACCTAGGGTAACAACAAACTCTGACCTATGACCTCCCAAACGTGTCTCATACAGTTCTCTACTGTTTGCTAGCCGATTTGCTACACGTGATGGTTTCAGGGCGTGAATGAGTGCTTTCTTTTTAGTTTACGCACCCAAATCATTATGGATGATTTTTATTGTAATACTCTACAATATAAAGAATTAGGCTCTTCTGTTGTCGATTTTTATGCCTTTGTCGGAGTCCACTCTGCACAGCGTCAGGTCACGACCAAACAAAATCATCGCAAGGGAGACGAACTCAAAATCCCAGGGTTTCAACCGTAATAGCTAACATTGATTATCTCTAGATTATGATGTACAGTATTTCCGTCTCCGGATCTTCTTTATGTTAGTTTATTTCGTTGCGTCTTGGAGTCTTCCTGCCAATTCCAAGGAAAGCACAACAGAAATTGCGAATATGGGAATTCGAAAAACAAATAATACCTACAATGAAATTTGTTCTAATTCCATTACTTCAATGACTTTCTAGAGTTACACGGTAGTGTACTACCCACAAGGACAGACTCAATATACAAACCCAGGACAAACTCAACAAACAACTGCTGGACAAGCTCAATATACAAATAGTGGACAAGCTCAATATACAAATGCTGGACAAGCCCAATATGCAAACCCAGGGCAAGCCCAATATTCGACGGCTGTGCAAACTCAATATGCAAATCCAGGGACAAGCTCGGTGTATCAACAACAACAACCCGGAACTGACGTATGGACTAGATATCGCGTAAATGACATTCTGGTTGGTGGGGCTGCCGTTGGACTATTTTTGGCCGGATCCTACTTATGGTATCCTAGACTGGTAGGTGTGAAGTCCCGCGCACTCCGTGAACTGTCGGAATTGAAGGCTGATGACGCATCTCGCATGGTGAAGGGTGTCATGAGAGCCCTTGACAAGTACTACAACATGAATGCAAAAATTGAGTAGAAAAACATCCTGGGACTATTCTACATTAAGTTAATTTCATAGTACTAATTTTTGACTGATAAGTAAAACAAAGACGTTACAGAGAGTCCTAAGACTGAATATAGACAGGTATGTATAAACTTAATTTGTTTCAATCAGTGTTTCACATTTACCGCACCTCGTAAGCTTTGCCTCTTTTGTGTTAAGAAAACTTGTCAAACTTGTTAAATGCATTCCTGTCAATGCTTAAGCTGCGAATACACATGCATACATAGGTAAATAAATACATTATTATTATTTTCTTATTATTATTATTATTACTACATTTCAATAAATTCCCAAGCGGAGTGAACTTGACATTCAATTTTATCTAATCCAACTTGAAACATTTTCTTGCTCTTGACAATCAGCCACCGTACCGTGGTCTAACCCAAAAGTCAGATGTGAGTTTTCTTCTACATTCTAATATTTTTTTTGTGTTAGACAGCTACGAAAGTGTAAACAAATAAAACCTCACAACTTGAAGGCAGTAGTTAGTCGTGATACGTCACGCACTCGCCATTTACTTCTTTACTTATCCCCCCATCTTATTCTCATCTCCCTCGCCAACTTCCTCATACTACTGATAATAGTAATAATACGACTGAGGTTCATTTTGTGGTGAGCAGAGTATGACCGCAAGGATTACGTTCACCCAAGAATGCACTCACAATAGTAACCTCGTAAACAAAAATATAGAGCAATCCGCCAATGAGCAGGCTAACACTTTGAGAACGTTACATTAATCATGCCGTAAAACAATTTTTTAAGCTAATTTAAACTTTTTTTTAACTATGAAGACGAATCTTGTAAACATAGTAGTTTTCCGCACGTAATTGAAGAAATTATGTTTATTTGAATAAAATTACACAATGATGGTTAAAACATGTAACTCTGAACAAAATATTAATTAGTGCGAGAGAAAGACAAATTAAAACTCCAAAATAATTTTTTGAACTATTAAATCTGTCAATTTAACTGTTTTCTCAAACCATTCTGATTAATACATCCGGTATATCTGGTCCGAATATTGACAACATTGAAATTCTTGACAATAAGAATAAACTATCACGATTCCTCGAAAATGGGAAGCCGCAGAAACGCATGTACGATATACTCCGTGAGTCCGTGACATAGACGTAGCCAAACTGAAGTCAGTGCAAAAGACTCCTTACGTCAAGTTGGCCGTTGGATTCGGCTGTAACTATTGACCTCCTGAATAACTTTTGTGAAGGTTTACCCCGAAAAGTCTGACCGTTTTGCCACTCGAAATACACGGCCAAATGTACTTCGTGAGGTCATAAGCATCCGTGACGCATTCATGACGTAACGTCATGTTGCATTTGGCTCATGTATTTCTAGCGTTCGAACTTTTCCGGGCATGACCTTCACAACAGTTGTTCAGGAAGTTAAGGGCTAAAGAATGTCAAAATAATGTAACTAAAATCCAACAACCTACTTTTTCCGTAAGACCTGTACGCTGTTCATTCTTCTTAAAGTCTGTCTGTCGTAAAATAATTGTTTATTTACCCAGTTAGCAAAACCACTTTCTTGTTATCATTCGGAAGAGAAACAATAAATTTTGGTATTTCCATGAATTTACCACAAATTACCCACTTTTGCAAAAAAAAATGACAACAAACAATAGTGCAACCCCAAAAGAGGCGAATGTATTATTGAACTTATACTGATTGAATACAAAATGCCTGCATAAAGACAATACATAATTTTCCGAAAAGATGTCTCGTTCCTTTGCAACAAAAAACCTGGCAATGAGAGATAGTAACCTATTATTTATTCCAAAACCCATCGAAAGGTCAAACCCGTCTGATAGCGTTAATTTTGAATTAAATTTCCGGATTCCAATCCCAACCTTGCTCGTCAACTGTGTTATAAGAAAGAAGATGTGTTTTGATGAACCCACACGACTGCCTGGTTCACTCTTAAGGACATTTGAAGGCGGAGCATTCCGGTTTGTTTGTCATCGAAGAGAAAAACATTTGAAGGGATTTCTTGTATCGTCCTCTTGCCACAGCTTCGACTGTCCTGTTAAAATTTTTAATTTAAAAAAAAATCAAATGAAGTGTAATTTTTACTTCTACTACATTGTATCCATAGCATACGCAATGAAGAGTAACTTTTAGTGTATGTTACACACTGTATAAAAGCAGACGCGCACTGTATTATTCCTTAATTTCTAAAAGGTAGGGAGTACGGGATGACAGAGTGAATGATAAAGGGAGAAACAACTGCACTTTTTAAACAGGTTTTAAATGACGACATGGAAAGAATATGAATGAAAGCGAATTTTTTGAACATATTTAGCTTCACCATCAAGTCAGAATTGAGACCATTATTTTTTGTCCACAAAATCTTGACGGAATGAATTGGCTCAGTTTTTTTACACCAGTCACTTAAAAGTCACTAGCAGAAGTAGTGGTAGTTGTAGTAGAAATTGTCTTCTTTAAACTGAACGTGTGCTTACTATGAAAGGCTGGACTTGAAATACGAACGATAATATGTTTACGTTTCTCGGCAACGTATGAGCCCTGATAAATGTAAGGAAGAATATCGTAAGCACTAAAATATCTATTATGCGGATGTCGTAAACAATGAAGTACTAAAGAGATATTTTCAGCAGTTTTAATATTATTTAATACTCCAATTTCTGGTAGATGTTTTTCGATTTTATTTTACTCTTTATTTTACCCTTTTTATTATAAAAATGAAAAAAATAATACAGACTTAATGTCAAACGTCCGCGAATAACTTCCATCCATCAATTAATTTACGTTCAAGAGGTTTATACTTTATCCGCATTATGTGGTATTTTGCAAATGTAAGTCGCTTGAGGCCAGAGACAATGTGGTTTCTGATTGGGAGTGCAAAATGGGATCTCATCCTATTACATATACCGTACTATCATGCACTTTGTTAGGTCATGCGGTTTTTACTTGATACACTCTTGGCCTGCACTCTAAACTACTTGCTACACTTGCTCTTCACTTGTACATGCAGTCACACTGTTGGTCAAGGTGGAGGTCAATTTATTCGTCACTTGCCTTCCGAAAAATAATTATGTTCACTCTCATTGTTAAAAGTAATTCTGACGAATCAATTCCTGGCCCATGGAGAAATACATAACTTGTTTGTCATTTCGATATTCTGATCTTACCAAAAAATCAAAGAACTGTTTTATTTATTTTAAAATGGCAATTAATATTATTGCAACATATTTTACGAAAAAATTAAAAAGCGTGTTTTTTTAAAAAAAAAATTTATTGTATCCGGTCTTGTGGTTTAACAAAGTATGTGAATAATAGTGTGAGTACGTCTGTACGTCCATTAGTACCTGGTCTATGCTATATAGGTATATATGCTGGTGTATTTCGTCAAAGGCTTATTGTATGCATGACCAGAAAATTTTATCATGGCAGAAAATATGTTCAGTCAAATCGGGTTAAGTATAAATCCAAAGAAGTCGTCGGTAATCTGTGTGGAACACGGTGTGATTTCCGAAATGGATTTAATAGTGCATGATTCAATGAGGATTCGTGCGGTCCGAGAAAATGAGAAC